>CM036765.1:1600727-1673227 GCA_020796225.1 Arion vulgaris
ACATCAAGGAAAGCGCTGGAGACAATGTAACAACATCAAGGAAAGCGCTGGAGACAATGTAACAACATCAAGGAAAGCGCTGGAGACAATGATCAATAATTAGATAGTAACAACACCAAGGAAAGCGCTGGAGACAATGTGACAACATCAAGGAAAGTGCTGGAGACAATGTAACAACATCAAGGAAAGTGATGGAGACAATGTAACAACATCAAGGAAAGCGCTGGAGACAATGTAACAACATCAAGGAAAGTGATGGAGACAATGTAACATCAAGGAAAGTGCTGGAGACAATGAATATAATCAACAAATAGATAATGAATATAATCAACAATTAAGAGCTTTCTGGAAAATACAAATTACCAAACACAGGATTTGAACCACAAACCGATATTTCTGACGTCATCCATTGTCTGACGTCATCCATTGTCTAGTTCTACGGACTTTTCTGTAACACTTATATTCAAAAGCACATATATGTTTGTACTCTGCTATGATAAATGTCCATGTTTCACAATCATATGTTTGTACTCTGCTTTGATAAATGTCCATGTTTCACACCCATATATGCATCTAAAGGTTTAGAGAGGAAGAATTGACTTCACTGCACCAGGTTTAGCAATATAGTTGTGTCCTTGTGAACTGAAATCTCATGATATCTATGGAGAGTGTTGTACAAAGCACGAGCTCTGTAGCTCCAGCAATGATCTTAAGGATCCCATGAACAAATGTGACTCGGTCTATATTCGACACCCACAAGCTTCAGACCGGCAGGTAAACGCCTTTACTTCGTCATGAGACCCCCACCCCTTTCCAACACACACACACGCACAGACTCACACACACATACACACATGGTTATGTAGGCATTTTCTTAGAAGTTAGTCTGTTACTTTCTTTCCTAGCAGTGTCCATACTGGTCCATGACCGTAGGCATTATCTCTATTACAGAGATCGACTGTCTACCGTCGTTTGAGACCATAACCATTTACACGTAGACAACAGCTTCTCATTTACACGTAGACAACAGCTTCTAACAAATAATGGCTTTCATTTTCTGAATGATTGTTTTTCTCTAGTATAATATTGATATATTATTTATTTAATAGCAACATCTACTTTCTGATTTTAGAGTCAGAATTCAAGTTTGTTGAAACCGTTGTCTTGTGTTTCAAGATTTCCACATTAATTGATGTTATGTTATATCTTGTTTGACGTGCACTGACCTCACCTAACCGTTGATAAAATATTTCTACATAGTCAACACTTTTAGTTACATATAAGCTGTGGCTGCATTTTGTGTGGCTACCCGCTGCCAGTATTATTTAATTATTTATAATTATATTCAGTACTTGTTATTCTCGGTATAACATGCGTATGTTATATTTGACTTAACGCTTCCGTGTGTCGGGAAAATGTTAGCTGCAAGAAAACTTCAGTATTGAATTATGTTAACCACATCTAGAACTATTCACGTGTCATGATGAATATCTAGTTACCGTTGAACTAATGTTCTATAGTTAGCAAACAATCTGTCACGAAAATATAGCATAGCATCAGCGACTCGTTTTCACACATTGTTGTGTATTGAAAGTGTCATGTCTGTATTTGTATATTTGGTCAACAGTACTTAATTGCTTTGTGGACAAATAAAAAGACATGAAGAACTGGAGAAGACTATCATGGAAGGAGACATGAAGAACTGGAGAAGACTATCATGGAAGGAGACATGAAGAACTGGAGAAGACTATCATGGAAGGAGGCATGAATGGAGACGACTATCATGGAAGGAGACATGAATGGAGAAGACTATCATGGAAGGAGACATGAATGGAGAAGACTATCATGGAAGGAGACATGAATGGAGAAGACTATCATGGAAGGAGACATGAATGGAGAAGACTATCATGGAAGGAGACATGAATGGAGAAGACTATCATGGAAGGAGACATGAATGGAAAAGACTATCATGGAAGGAGACATGAATGGAGAAGACTATCATGGAAGGAGACATGAATGGAGAAGACTATCATGGAAGGAGGCATGAATGGAGAAGACTATCATGGAAGGAGACATGAATGGAACAGACTATCATGGAAGGAGGCATGAATGGAAAAGACTATCATGGAAGGAGACATGAATGGAGACGACTATCATGGAAGGAGACATGAATGGAGACGACTATCATGGAAGGAGACATGAATGGAGAAGACTATCATGGAAGGAGGCATGAATGGAGAAGACTATCATGGAAGGAGGCATGAATGGAGAAGACTATCATGGAAGGAGACATGAATGGAGACGACTATCATGGAAGGAGACATGAATGGAGACGACTATCATGGAAGGAGACATGAATGGAGAAGACTATCATGGAAGGAGGCATGAATGGAGAAGACTATCATGGAAGGAGACATGAATGGAGAAGACTATCATGGAAGGAGGCATGAATGGAGAAGACTATCATGGAAGGAGGCATGAATGGAGAAGACTATCATGGAAGGAGACATGAATGGAGAAGACTATCATGGAAGGAGGCATGAATGAAGAAGACTATCATGGAAGGAGACATGAAGAACTGGAGAAGACTATCATGGAAGGAGACATGAATGGAGAAGACTATCATGGAAGGAGGCATGAATGGAGACGACTATCATGGAAGGAGGCATGAATGGAGAAGACTATCATGGAAGGAGACATGAATGGAGAAGACTATCATGGAAGGAGACATGAATGGAGAAGACTATCATGGAAGGAGACATGAATGGAGAAGACTATCATGGAAGGAGGCATGAATGGAGAAGACTATCATGGAAGGAGACATGAATGGAGAAGACTATCATGGAAGGAGGCATGAATGGAGAAGACTATCATGGAAGGAGGCATGAATGGAGAAGACTATCATGGAAGGAGACATGAATGGAGAAGACTATCATGGAAGGAGGCATGAATGAAGAAGACTATCATGGAAGGAGACATGAAGAACTGGAGAAGACTATCATGGAAGGAGACATGAATGGAGAAGACTATCATGGAAGGAGGCATGAATGGAGACGACTATCATGGAAGGAGGCATGAATGGAGAAGACTATCATGGAAGGAGACATGAATGGAAAAGACTATCATGGAAGGAGACATGAATGGAGAAGACTATCATGGAAGGAGGCATGAATGGAGAAGACTATCATGGAAGGAGGCATGAATGGAGAAGACTATCATGGAAGGAGGCATGAATGGAGAAGACTATCATGGAAGGAGACATGAAGAACTGGAGAAGACTATCATGGAAGGAGACATGAATGGAGAAGACTATCATGGAAGGAGACATGAATGGAGAAGACTATCATGGAAGGAGACATGAATGGAGAAGACTATCATGGAAGGAGACATGAATGGAGAAGACTATCATGGAAGGAGACATGAATGGAGAAGACTATCATGGAAGGAGACATGAATGGAGAAGACTATCATGGAAGGAGACATGAATGGAGAAGACTATCATGGAAGGAGACATGAAGAACTGGAGAAGACTATCATGGAAGGAGACATGAAGAACTGGAGAAGACTATCATGGAAAAAGACATGAATGGAGAAGACTATCATGGAAGGAGGCATGAATGGAGAAGACTATCATGGAAGGAGGCATGAATGGAGAAGACTATCATGGAAGGAGACATGAATGGAGAAGACTATCATGGAAGGAGGCATGAATGGAGAAGACTATCATGGAAGGAGACATGAAGAACTGGAGAAGACTATCATGGAAGGAGACATGAATGGAGAAGACTATCATGGAAGGAGACATGAATGGAGAAGACTATCATGGAAGGAGGCATGAATGGAGAAGACTATCATGGAAGGAGACATGAATGGAGAAGACTATCATGGAAGGAGACATGAATGGAGAAGACTATCATGGAAGGAGACATGAATGGAGAAGACTATCATGGAAGGAGACATGAATGGAGAAGACTATCATGGAAGGAGACATGAAGAACTGGAGAAGACTATCATGGAAGGAGACATGAATGGAGAAGACTATCATGGAAGGAGACATGAAGAACTGGAGAAGACTATCATGGAAGGAGACATGAATGGAGAAGACTATCATGGAAGGAGACATGAATGGAGAAGACTATCATGGAATGAGCCATGAATGGAGAAGACTATCATGGAAGAAGACATGAATGGAGAAGACTATCATGGAAGGAGACATGAAGAACTGGAGAAGACTATCATGGAAGGAGACATGAAGAACTGGAGAAGACTATCATGGAAGGAGACATGAAGAACTGGAGAAGACTATCATGGAAGGAGACATGAATGGAGAAGACTATCATGGAAGGAGGCATGAATGGAGAAAACTATCATGGAAGGAGACATGAATGGAGAAGACTATCATGGAAGGAGGCATGAATGGAGAAGACTATCATGGAAGGAGACATGAATGGAGAAGACTATCATGGCAGGAGACATGAATGGAGAAGACTATCATGGAAGGAGGCATGAATGGAGAAGACTATCATGGAAGGAGACATGAATGGAGACGACTATCATGGAAGGAGACATGAATGGAGAAGACTATCATGGAAGGAGACATGAATGGAGAAGACTATCATGGAAGGAGACATGAAGAACTGGAGAAGACTATCATGGAAGGAGACATGAAGAACTGGAGAAGACTATCATGGAAGGAGACATGAATGGAGAAGACTATCATGGAAGGAGGCATGAATGGAGAAAACTATCATGGAAGGAGACATGAATGGAGAAGACTATCATGGAAGGAGGCATGAATGGAGAAGACTATCATGGAAGGAGACATGAATGGAGAAGACTATCATGGAAGGAGACATGAAGAACTGGAGAAGACTATCATGGAAGAAGACGATTGGAGAAGACTATCATGGAAGGAGACATGAATGGAGAAGACTATCATGGAAGGAGACATGAAGAACTGGAGAAGACTATCATGGAAGGAGGCATGAATGGAGAAGACTATAATGGAAGGAGACATGAAGAACTGGAGAAGACTATCATGGAAGGAGACATGAATGGAGAAAACTATCATGGAAGGAGACATGAAGAACTGGAGAAGACTATCATGGAAGGAGCCATGAATGGAGAAGACTATCATGGAAGGAGACATGAAGAACTGGAGAAGACTATCATGGAAGGAGACATGAAGAACTGGAGAAGACTATAATGGAAGGAGACATGAAGAACTGGAGAAGACTATCATGGAAGGAGGCATGAATGGAGAAGACTATCATGGAAGGAGACATGAAGAACTGGAGAAGACTATCATGGAAGGAGGCATGAATGGAGAAAACTATCATGGAAGGAGGCATGAATGGAACAGACTATCATGGAAGGAGACATGAATGGAGAAGACTATCATGGAAGGAGACATGAATGGAAAAGACTATCATGGAAGGAGACATGTATGGAGACGACTATCATGGAAGGAGGCATGAATGGAGAAGACTATCATGGAAGGAGGCATGAATGGAAAAGACTATCATGGAAGGAGACATGAATGGAGAAGACTATCATGGAAGGAGACATGAATGGAGAAGACTATCATGGAAGGAGACATGAAGAACTGGAGAAGACTATCATGGAAGGAGGCATGAATGGAGAAGATTATCATGGAAGGAGGCATGAATGGAACAGACTATCATGGAAGGAGACATGAATGGAGAAGACTATCATGGAAGGAGACATGAATGGAAAAGACTATCATGGAAGGAGACATGAATGGAGAAGACTATCATGGAAGGAGACATGAATGGAACAGACTATCATGGAAGGAGGCATGAATGGAACAGACTATCATGGAAGGAGACATGAATGGAGAAGACTATCATGGAAGGAGACATGAATGGAACAGACTATCATGGAAGGAGGCATGAATGGAACAGACTATCATGGAAGGAGACATGAATGGAGAAGACTATCATGGAAGGAGACATGAATGGAACAGACTATCATGGAAGGAGGCATGAATGGAACAGACTATCATGGAAGGAGGCATGAATGGAGAAGACTATCATGGAAGGAGACATGAATGGAACAGACTATCATGGAAGGAGACATGAATGGAGACGACTATCATGGAAGGAGACATGAATGGAGAAGACTATCATGGAAGGAGACATGAATGGAACAGACTATCATGGAAAGAGACATGAATGGAACAGACTATCATGGAAGGAGGCATGAATGGAACAGACTATCATGGAAGGAGACATGAATGGAGACGACTATCATGGAAGGAGACATGAATGGAACAGACTATCATGGAAGGAGGCATGAATGGAGAAGATTATCATGGAAGGAGACATGAATGGAAAAGACTATCATGGAAGGAGGCATGAATGGAACAGACTATCATGGAAGGAGACATGAATGGAAAAGACTATCATGGAAGGAGACATGAATGGAGAAGACTATCATGGAAGGAGACATGAATGGAACAGACTATCATGGAAGGAGACATGAAGAACTGGAGAAGACTATCATGGAAGGAGACATGAAGAACTGGAGAAGACTATCATGGAAGGAGACATGAATGGAACAGACTATCATGGAAGGAGACATGAATGGAAAAGACTATCATGGAAGGAGACATGAATGGAGAAGACTATCATGGAAGGAGGCATGAATGGAAAAGACTATCATGGAAGGAGACATGAAGAACTGGAGAAGACTATCATGGAAGGAGACATGAATGGAAAAGACTATCATGGAAGGAGACATGAATGGAGAAGACTATCATGGAAGGAGGCATGAATGGAGAAGATTATCATGGAAGGAGACATGAATGGAAAAGACTATCATGGAAGGAGGCATGAATGGAACAGACTATCATGGAAGGAGACATGAATGGAAAAGACTCGCATGGAAGGAGACATGAATGGAGAAGACTATCATGGAAGGAGACATGAATGGAACAGACTATCATGGAAGGAGACATGAAGAACTGGAGAAGACTATCATGGAAGGAGACATGAAGAACTGGAGAAGACTATCATGGAAGGAGACATGAATGGAACAGACTATCATGGAAGGAGACATGATTGGAAAAGACTATCATGGAAGGAGACATGAATGGAGAAGACTATCATGGAAGGAGGCATGAATGGAAAAGACTATCATGGAAGGAGACATGAAGAACTGGAGAAGACTATCATGGAAGGAGACATGAAGAACTGGAGAAGACTATCATGGAAGGAGACATGAATGGAACAGACTATCATGGAAGGAGACATGAATGGAAAAGACTATCATGGAAGGAGGCATGAATGGAGAAGATTATCATGGAAGGAGACATGAATGGAAAAGACTATCATGGAAGGAGGCATGAATGGAACAGACTATCATGGAAGGAGACATGAATGGAAAAGACTATCATTGAAGGAGACATGAATGGAGAAGACTATCATGGAAGGAGGCATGAATGGAGAATACTATCATGGAAGGAGACATACCAACGAAAAGGACAAGAGAAAGAATACGGAGAAGATGGATTCACGATGTAACTGATGGTTTAAGCACCACAGCTGCAGAGGCGGGACATCTGGCATATTGAGAGAGAAATTCGAAGGACAGTTGGGGTGGTAAAGTTTTGCTCAGGACAAGCTATTTGATGATGACTTAATTTTGGTTGTATTCAGCCTAACAGAGGTCAATCTTCAGTTCTTTGTTTGTTTACGTTGGTATGTTCTTCTTAAACAAGTTAACTACTGTTTGTTTACGTCGGTGTGTTCTTCTCAGACAAGTTAACTACTGTTTGTGATCCCTGTGATTTGAACCGAGAACGTGAGTACGTCACACCACAGGGAGACCTCCACGGCATGTAGGACAGAGACATCCATATTTCGGACGCCATTAGTTATTGCATATTTTTGAATAGGACACACACTGATAGAGATGAATAACAAAGGTTTTGATCAACATAAAAATCACACTGTAACCCGTTCAATACCATGAACGTTACATATTTCTGAACGCAATCGTTTTATGACACCATCATTCTTCTCACTCATAGATTATGTGTTAGTTAAAGTTTGTTTGTATATTCATATATTCATATATATATATCTTCCAGGTGTTAGTTAAAGTTTGTTTGTATATTCATATATTCATATATATATATCTTCCAGGTGTTAGTTAAAGTTTGTTTGTACATTCATATATTCATATATTCATATATATATCTATCTATGTTGCAGAATACTTGTAATATAATTGTTTGTTTTACTATTTATAGCTGTCATACAGACTTGTCAAATTTTGTACAACGGGAAAGTCGTCATCATCATCAGGTGTCGTGTGGGCTGGTATACATGATCATGGATCTCCAGAGATCTCTGTCTCTGGTGTTTGCTATCATCTCAGATATTGACGCTCTTCCTGCTACGAAGTTATGCTCTCCAAAAATGTCTTTCTCTGTCTTTCTCTCTTGTCTCCCCTCGATTTTACCAGTTGTCCGAAAAATGATGACTGCCTCTTTGTTATATTGATGATAAGCTTTCTCTATGTCTTGATCTCATTCAACACCTCAACAAGTAATCTATGTGGAAGGCTACTACATAGGCTAGTGGTGTGATTGACGCATATTTGTATGCCGCTGGAGTGGTTAATGGCACGCAAAGAGTGAAAGTAGCACACCTGATGATATAAAACAACGTGATATCAGATCTGATTGGTAACAGGCAGAACGTTAGAGCATACTATTATCATTTTCCCAGTAGTGTGTCTTTAAGAGCTCAATGGCTAACTGGGTAAGAAGTTCGCATTGCGTTTCAAACGTCGAAGGTTAGAATCCAGACTGCGTCGTACTGCTCACGAGTAAATATTTTCCAGATATTCCTAGTATTTTTGCCGGAACTACGGAGCCCGTGCTTTGTGAAACTTGTAATATATAGCCTTCCATTTCTGTTAAGAGGGACCGAGTCATATTAGAAACCCAGTGCAATCCTTTATCTTTAGATTCTTTAGTATCTTTGGTATTCAATTCTGTTTGGTAAACTTGAGAACTAACTGTGATTGGTACTCAGTTCTCTTTGGTAAACTTGAGAACTAACTGTCTTTGGTTCTCAATTCTCTTTGGTAAACTTGAGAACTAACTGTCTTTGGTTCTCAATTCTCTTTGGTAAACTTGAGAACTAACTGTGATTGGTTCTCAGTTCTCTTTGGTAAACTTGAGAACTAACTGTCATTGGTACTTAATTCTGTTTGGTAAACTTGAGAAGTATTTCTTGTTCCTCGTGTGCTACATCTTTCTTCTTGTTCCTCGTGTGCTACAGTTGTCTTCTTGTTCCTCGTGTGTTACAGTTTTATTTATGTTCCTCGTGTGTTACAATTTTCTTCTTGTTCTTCGTGTGCTACAGTTGTCTTCTTGTTCCTCGTGTGCTACAGTTGTCTTCTTGTTCCTCGTGTCTAGTTTTATTCTTGTTCCTCGTGTTTACAGTTTTATTCTTGTTCCTCTGTTTACAGTTTATTTATGTTCCTCGTGTGTTACAGTTTTCTTCTTGTTCCTCGTTGCTACAGTTTCTTCTTGTTCCTCGTGTGCTACAGTTTTATTCTTGTTCCTCGTGTTGTCTTCTTGTTCCTCGTGTGTTACAGTTTTATTCTTGTTCCTCGTGTGCTACAGTTTTCTTCTTGTTCCTCGTGTGTTACAGTTTTATTCTTGTTCCTCGTGTGCTACAGTTTTCTTCTTGTTCCTCGTGTGCTACAGTTTTATTCTTGTTCCTCGTGTTGTCTTCTTGTTCCTCGTGTGTTACAGTTTTATTCTTGTTCCTCGTGTGCTACAGTTTTCTTCTTGTTCCTCGTTGTTACAGTTTTATTCTTGTTCCTCGTGTGCTACAGTTTTCTTCTTGTTCCTCGTGTGCTACAGTTTTATTCTTGTTCCTCGTGTTGTCTTCTTGTTCCTCGTGTGTTACAGTTTTATTCTTGTTCCTCGTGTTGTCTTCTTGTTCCTCGTGTGTTACAGTTTTATTCTTGTTCCTCGTGTGCTACAGTTTTCTTCTTGTTCCTCGTTGTTACAGTTTTATTCTTGTTCCTCGTGTGCTACAGTTTTATTCTTGTTCCTCGTGTGTTACAGTTTTATTCTTGTTCCTCGTGTGCTACAGTTTTCTTCTTGTTCCTCATGTAGCTACAGTTGTCTTCTTGTTCCTCGTGTGTTACAGTATTCTTCTTGTTCCTCGTGTGCTACAGTTTTCTTCTTGTTCCTCGTGTTGTATTCTTGTTCCTCGTGTGCTACAGTTGTCTTCTTGTTCCTCGTGTGTTACAGTTTTCTTCTTGTTCCTCGTGTGCTACAGTTGTCTTCTTGTTCCTCGTGTGTTACAGTTTTCTTCTTGTTCCTCGTGTTGTATTCTTGTTCCTCGTGTGCTACAGTTGTCTTCTTGTTCCTCGTGTGTTACAGTTTTCTTCTTGTTCCTCGTGTGCTACAGTTGTCTTCTTGTTCCTCGTGTTTACAGTTGTCTTCTTGTTCCTCGTGTTGTATTCTTGTTCCTCGTGTGCTACAGTTGTCTTCTTGTTCCTCGTGTGCTACAGTTGTCTTCTTGTTCCTCGTGTGTTACAGTTTTCTTCTTGTTCCTCGTGTGCTACAGTTGTCTTCTTGTTCCTCGTGTTTACAGTTTTATTCTTGTTCCTCGTGTGTTACAGTTGTCTTCTTGTTCCTCGTGTGCTACAGTTTTCTTCTTGTTCCTCGTGTGCTACAGTTTTCTTCTTGTTCCTCGTGTGTTACAGTTTTATTCTTGTTCCTCGTGTGTTACAGTTTTATTCTTGTTCCTCGTGTGTTACAGTTTTATTCTTGTTCCTCGTGTGCTACAGTTTTCTTCTTGTTCCTCGTGTGCTACAGTTTTCTTCTTGTTCCTCGTGTGTTACAGTTTTATTCTTGTTCCTCGTGTTGTCTTCTTGTTCCTCGTGTGCTACAGTTGTCTTCTTGTTCCTCGTGTGTTACAGTTTTATTCTTGTTCCTCGTGTGTTACAGTTTTCTTCTTGTTCCTCGTGTGTTACAGTTTTATTCTTGTTCCTCGTGTGCTACAGTTTTCTTCTTGTTCCTCGTGTGCTACAGTTGTCTTCTTGTTCCTCGTGTGCTACAGTTTTATTCTTGTTCCTCGTGTGTTACAGTTTTATTCTTGTTCCTCGTGTGCTACAGTTTTCTTCTTGTTCCTCGTGTTGTCTTCTTGTTCCTCGTGTTGTCTTCTTGTTCCTCGTGTGCTACAGTTGTCTTCTTGTTCCTCGTGTGCTACAGTTTTCTTCTTGTTCCTCGTGTTGTCTTCTTGTTCCTCGTGTGCTACAGTTGTCTTCTTGTTCCTCGTGTTTACAGTTTTATTCTTGTTCCTCGTGTGTACAGTTTCTTCTTGTTCCTCGTGTGTTACAGTTTTATTCTTGTTCCTCGTGTGCTACAGTTTTCTTCTTGTTCCTCGTTGCTACAGTTGTCTTCTTGTTCCTCGTGTGCTACAGTTTTCTTCTTATTCCTCGTGTGTTACAGTTTTATTCTTGTTCCTCGTGTGCTACAGTTTTCTTCTTGTTCCTCGTGTGCTACAGTTTTCTTCTTGTTCCTCGTGTGTTACAGTTTTCTTCTTGTTCCTCGTGTGCTACAGTTGTCTTCTTGTTCCTCGTGTGCTACAGTTTTCTTCTTGTTCCTCGTATGTTACAGTTTTCTTCTTGTTCCTCATGTTGTCTTCTTGTTCCTCGTGTGCTACAGTTGTCTTCTTGTTCCTCGTGTGTTACAGTTGTCTTCTTGTTCCTCGTGTTTACAGTTTTCTTCTTGTTCCTCGTGTGCTACAGTTGTCTTCTTGTTCCTCGTGTGTTACAGTTTTATTCTTGTTCCTCGTGTGCTACAGTTGTCTTCTTGTTCCTCGTGTGCTACAGTTGTCTTCTTGTTCCTCGTGTGCTACAGTTGTCTTCTTGTTCCTCGTGTGTTACAGTTTTCTTCTTGTTCCTCGTGTGCTACAGTTTTCTTCTTGTTCCTCGTATGTTACAGTTTTCTTCTTGTTCCCTCGTTGCTACAGTTTTCTTCTTGTTCCTCGTGTGTTACAGTTTTCTTCTTGTTCCTCGTGTGCTACAGTTTTCTTCTTGTTCCTCGTGTGCTACAGTTTTCTTCTTATTCCTCGTGTGCTACAGTTTTCTTCTTGTTCCTCGTGTTGTCTTCTTATTCCTCGTGTGCTACAGTTTTCTTCTTGTTCCTCGTGTTGTATTCTTGTTCCTCGTGTGCTACAGTTGTGTTCTTGTTCCTCGTGTGCTACAGTTTTCTTCTTGTTCCTCGTGTGCTACAATTTTATAATTATTCATTTTATTACTTATATATTAGTATCAAGACAGATAACAACCTCGATAACAACTACAATTTAATAAACGAACTACTTTTTGCAGATGATCAGAGTATAATTTACAACAACGAACACAAACTTCAACAACACATAAATGCCCTGCAAGCGACATGCGAAAAATATGACATGAAAATTAACACCTCCAAAACAGAAGTCATGACAATAAGCAGGTCAACAGGTCAACTAAATATACACGTGAATAATGTCAAAATACAACAGACTCCAGAATTCAAATATCTCGGAGTATATTCACAGCAGATGGAAAGATGGACAGAGAAATCGAGACTAGATGCCAGAAGGCAAATGCAGTGACATACCAACTGTCACCACTATTAAAACATCCAAGCATTAACATGGCAGTCAAACGACAACTGATAAACTGCATATTTATTCCAACTCTCTGCTATCAGTGCCAAACATGGCCCCTGACTAAGACACAAGAAAGAAAGATTACAACATGTGAAATGAGATGTCTACGAAAAGCTGTCAACGTTACAAGGCGAGATAGAGTGAGAAACGAGAATATCAGAAGCATCGTTGGTACTATACCATGCATACAGTACATCGAGAAGCAAAGATTCAAGTGGTTCGGCCATTTAATGAGAATGGAACCACATTTACTACCATCACGTGCCTATAATAATCGACACTCAGGGCGCAGAGCACGAGGCAGGCCAAGAACAAGATGGATAGATAACATCTCAGAGTCCCTGCGAAAGCATGGACTGACAACGTCAAGCGCAACACACCTGGCACAAGATAGGAAACTAACTCTCCCCACGGCGCTTCACGGCAAATGTGGTTAAGATAAGATAAGATAAGATAAGATAAGATATTAGTATCATTTTATCATTCGCTTTTTGTTTTCTAATAAAGGTTGGCAGTGACAAATTTGTTTCTGAAAGTTAACAAATGAGCTGTGGAATCGGATACATTTTTTTTGGAGGGTGTCTTGGTTCTATTTTATTCATGCATTTTCGTTTGCTTGTTGATGTCCGTTATTCGTTTTAAGCTTTTTTTTTTTTTGTTATTTTAATTCCCGCCAGCCATGCATAACATTTTCACTGAATTAACTAACCAGTGATGTAGCGCGGAATTACAGATGGAATAAAACAACATGACAGAATCAAAACATAAATGTGACAACCTGGGATCCAGTACATAGAACTGAGTGAGGGCAGTGTGCGTTGTGCTTATGCAGTCTCAGTTTGAACTGGTCATTATAGCATGTGAACTGATTGTGATCAAATATGTAGGCGATGTATTATAGCATGTGAACTGATTGTGATCAAATATGTAGGCGATGTATTATAGCATGTGAACTGATTGTGATCAAATATGTAGGCGATGTATTATAGCATGTGAACTGGATGTGATCAAATATGTAGGCGATGTACAGAAACCTACAAATATGAGGTGGTCAGAGCGGATCATATTTGGAGAAAACCGAGGGGAGGCTACAGTGATACTGAATAAATTGTAATTTTACAACACAGACACGTATCACATAAGCAACCAAAATGAATAATTAACTCTTAAAACTAACAAATATATAGACATCGAACAACATGGAACAAATATGTGGACAGTAAAAAAAACATGGAACAAATATGTGGACATTGAAAAACATGGAACAAATATGTGGACATTGAAAAACATGGAACAAATGGTAAGAATGGGTCGGTTCAACGTGGTGAGAAATCCGGCTGGGGTTTCTTGGCAATGCGCATGGTAGGGTTGTTGCAGAGCGAAGTGGGGCATACAGGACAACTACTTCTAGTATGAAGATGGAGGTTGAGGCCGTTACTGCTGCCATCCATTGGATCTCTGGGACTCAATTTACTGGGGTAGTTGTTGTATCTGACTCTCAGTCGATGCTTCACAAGATCTAGAGGTTTCGGTATGAGTGGATGTCGTCTATAGAAGTTTCTAACCTCCAGCGGCTTACGTGGATATACTGTCCTGGGCATGCGGGTATTTACGGTAATGAGAGAGCGGAAAGGCTTGCATCAACAGCATCGATTGTTGGGGAGTTGAAGATGGATAGGGGGGATATTCTTCGGTCTCTACGCGACTGTCTGTTGGATGAGGTACACTAAAATCGATGTTGAATCGATCAAGCGATTTAGGCAGTTTGGAGTTACCCGTTGTTCAAGTCGAACTAGATGCCTGAGAGGCAGAGTGAGAGGTGTGTTTAATCAGCAAGCCACAGGAACCATCAGTATGCGTACTCTTCGATATCTGTTGGGGAGACTGAGCACCTATGGGTCTGCCCGGAGTGCAGTTTAGTAACCAATAACCAATAAAAACAAATCAATCTATCTACCAGAGAATTTATCTATTCTCTAATCCTGTTCTCTAATCCTGTTCTCTAATCCTGTTCTCTAATCCTGTTCTCTAATCCTGTTCTCTAATCCTGTTCTCTAATCCTGTTCTCTAATCCTGTTCTCTAATCCTGTTCTCTAATCCTGTTCTCTAATCCTGTTTTGCTTTTCAGCGTCAGGTAAAAAGGACACACCTGCAGCGAGACTCTCGATGCACCTTGTCTTTCTTTCCCTTCTGCAGTGCTGATTTGCCTCACAGTTTCAGGGTAAGTGGAGTTTACTAGAAAGGGCTTTTATGTGCGCCTCATAAACAGTGTCTTTCGTCGTCTCTGTTAACAAGACAATGATGGAGACAATGAGAAGAAAATATATGATTGAAATTGATTGAGTGATAGGACAATCATCCTTGCAGTTCAGTGAATAATCTTATGTTTCCATCTCTTCTCTTACTCAGTAAGATCTCAACAACAGTTCATGAATGTCACTGCAGCAGCGAAGGTCCTGGATGTCATTTGAGGTTGATGCTAATTTTGTATGAATATTATATTAATTGTTGCTATGAATGTTATATTAATTGTTGCTATGAATGTTATATTAATTGTTGCTATGAATGTTATATTAATTGTTGCTATGAATTTTATATTAATTGTTGCTATGAATGTTATATTAATTGTTGCTATGAATTTTATATTAATTGTTGCTATGAATTTTGCAAACGGACAGTTAATTTTCTTCTTACTTTTATTCATTATATTTTATGTGTACTAAAACTGTAAGTTAGAAATTTAATTTGTCCAAATAACCAAGAATATCCTTGATTTTCACTCATGTTTATATTTTTCTCAAAGTTAGGGGAAAAATTAGTTTTTTTTTTCAATGATTACCTTTCTTAAAGTAGCTTTGTTTAGGGAGATAGTGTTATTCATTGATTACCTTTCTTAAAGTAGCTTTGTTTAGGGAGATAGTGTTATTCATTGATTACCTTTCCCACTTCTCGGAGTAGCACTTTGAGGATTATGCTCTTATCGGAGTATGCTCTATGAGGCATACTGTCTGTTGGTAATCTGCTCTATGAGGCATACTGTCTGTTGGTAATCTGCTCTATGAGGCATACTGTCTGTTGGTAATCTGCTCTATGAGGCATACTGTCTGTTGGTAATCTGCTCTATGAGGCATACTGTCTGTTGGTAATCTGCTTATGTGGTCGAAATACTTCTTCTATTGTTTTTGTTATGAAGATCAGTAATGAGTTGCTTATAATTTCAGTAATGAGTTGTGTATAAGTTCAGTAATGAGTTGCGTATAAGTCAGTAATGAGTTGCGTATACGTTCAGTAATGAGTTGCGTATAAGTTCAGTAATGAGTTGCGTATAGGTTCAGTAATGAGTTGCGTATAAGTCAGTAATGAGTTGCGTATAAGTTCAGGAATGAGTTGCGTATATGTTCAGTAATGAGTTGCGTATAAGTCAGTAATGAGTTGCGTATAAGTCAGAAAATAGACTTATATAAGGAAGCTATAGTATCATACTTGTCGCATACCAAAACAAATGTTGTTCTGTGAACTTTCGGATGGGAAGAGGCACCAGAGCAGACCACTACTCAGATATAAAGATGTCTGCAAAGCCTCACTGAAAAACTTTTCTATAGGTCCCAGCACATGGGAAAGACTAGCGGGGGACAGAGTTGTGTGGAAAGCCAAATTGCGAAAAGGCGCATAGTCTTTTGAGAAGAGACTTATATATGAGCTGAACGACAAGAGAGAAAAGCGAAAACTCAGAAGTTGTCACAATAAAACATTTGCCAATCGACCGTCTGTAAAGACGAAAAAGGCCATATATAGTGTCATACAATAAAGAAGCTATTATAGTGTCCTTGATGAAGGACATGGTACATTGAAGTTTCACATTTTAGCTGTATAGTTTAGTTGAGTTTGAAGTTTCACATTTTAGCTGTATAGTTTAGTTGAGTTTGAAGTTTCACATTTTAGCTGTATAGTTTAGTTGAGTTTGAAGTTTCACATTTTAGCTGTATAGTTTAGTTGAGTTTGAAGTTTCACATTTTAGCTGTATAGTTTAGTTGAGTTTGAAGTTTCACATTTTAGCTGTATAGTTTAGTTGAGTTTGAAGTTTCACATTTTAGCTGTATAGTTTAGTTGAGTTTCTATAGGAAATAAAAAAAAAGGCCATTGAATGATTCTGACATCAGAAAACGGTTCAAATTATTGCCGTACATGTTCGATATGTTAAACATTCTCTGATGCTTTATTACAGTTAAACATATCTGACGCTTTGTTACAGTTACACATTCTCTGACACTTTGTTACAGTTCAACATCTCTGACGCTTTGTTACAGTTACACATCTCTGACACTTTGTTACAGTTCAACATCTCTGACACTTTGTTACAGTTCAACATCTCTGAAGCTTTGTTACAGTTAAAATTCTCTGACACTTTGTTACAGTTCAACATTTCTGACGCTTTGTTACAGTTCAACATCTCTGACGCTTTGTTACAGTTCAACATCTCTGACGCTTTGTTACAGTTCAACATCTCTGACGCTTTGTTACAGTTAAACATATCTGACACTTTGTTACAGTTCAACATCTCTGACGCTTTGTTACAGTTCAACATCGCTGACGCTTTGTTACAGTTAAACATATCTGACACTTTGTTACAGTTCAACATCTCTGACGCTTTGTTACAGTTCAACATCTCTGACACTTTGTTACAGT
Source organism: Arion vulgaris (assembly GCA_020796225.1). Lineage (NCBI taxonomy): Eukaryota > Metazoa > Mollusca > Gastropoda > Stylommatophora > Arionidae > Arion > Arion vulgaris. The sequence goes on from CM036765.1 coordinate 1,618,130, forward strand.
TCAACATCTCTGACGCTTTGTTACAGTTCAACATCTCTGACACTTTGTTACAGTTCACCATTTCTGACGCTTTGTTACAGTTCAACATCTCTGACGCTTTGTTACAGTTCAACATCTCTGACACTTTGTTACAGTTCAACATCTCTGACGCTTTGTTACAGTTCAACATCTCTGACACTTTGTTACAGTTCAACATCTCTGACACTTTGTTACAGTTCAACATCTCTGACGCTTTGTTACAGTTCAACATTTCTGACGCTTTGTTGCAGTTCAACATTTCTGACGCTTTGTTACAGTTCAACATCTCTGACGCTTTGTTTGATTGACTGATATGACCATCACCAGTACACTTCGGGAGTAAGCGTATGATCAATCATTTTCTTACATGAAAATCTCAGTGGCAGTACAGAACTCTGTAGCATCGGGGGAATGGCCCCTGTTTAATTTTCAAGATGGTGCAGATATTGTGTAAGAATTTTATTTTTAAACTCTTCCCGGAAGCAGCTTTTCTTTTTGCTATTCTAATGAACTTTTCTCGGCAGCGGCTTTCCATCTTGCTATTCTAATGAACATTTCCCGGCAGCAGCTTTCCATCTTGCTATTCTAATGAACTTTTCCCGGCAGCAGCTTTCCATTTTGCTATTCTAATGAACTTTTCCCGGCAGCAGCTTTCCATTTTGCTATTCTAATGAACTTTTCCCGGCAGCAGCTTTCCATTTTGCTATTCTAATGAACTTTTCCCGGCAGCAGCTTTCCATCTTGCTATTCTAATGAACTTTTCCCGGCAGCAGCTTTCCATTTTGCTATTCTAATGAACTTTTCCCGGCAGCAGCTTTCCATCTTGCTATTCTAATGAACTTTTCCCGGCAGCAGCTTTCCATCTTGCTATTCTAATGAACTTTTCCCGGCAGCAGCTTTCCATCTTGCTATTCTAATGAACTTTTCCCGGCAGCAGCTTTCCATCTTGCTATTCTAATGAACTTTTCCCGGCAGCAGCTTTCCATCTTGCTATTCTAATGAACTTTTCCCGGCAGCAGCTTTCCATCTTGCTATTCTAATGAACTTTTCCCGGCAGCAGCTTTCCATTTTGCTATTCTAATGAACTTTTCCCGGCAGCAGCTTTCCATTTTGCTATTCTAATGAACTTTTCCCGGCAGCAGCTTTCCATTTTGCTATTCTAATGAACTTTTCCCGGCAGCAGCTTTCCATCTTGCTATTCTAATGAACTTTTCCCGGCAGCAGCTTTCCATTTTGCTATTCTAATGAACTTTTCCCGGCAGCAGCTTTCCATCTTGCTATTCTAATGAACTTTTCCCGGCAGCAGCTTTCCATCTTGCTATTCTAATGAACTTTTCCCGGCAGCAGCTTTCCATCTTGCTATTCTAATGAACTTTTCCCGGCAGCAGCTTTCCATCTTGCTATTCTAATGAACTTTTCCCGGCAGCAGCTTTCCATCTTGCTATTCTAATGAACTTTTCTCGGCAGCAGCTTTCCATCTTGCTATTCTAATGAACTTTTCCCGGCAGCAGCTTTCCATCTTGCTATTCTAATGAACTTTTCCCGGCAGCAGCTTTCCATCTTGCTATTCTAATGAACTTTTCCCGGCAGCAGCTTTCCATCTTGCTATTCTAATGAACTTTTCCCGGCAGCAGCTTTCCATTTTGCTATTCTCGATTTTTAAATGCCTAAGGATCTTTTAGGTGCTCAAATCGAACATGGGACCTACGTTTTATCGTCCATCTCCGATATGACTAGGAACTCGATCTCACCTACATTTAGATTAGAGTTCTCTAACTCACCAATAACATCTCTGACTCACCATTAATATCTCTGACTCACCAATAACATCTCTGACTCACCAATAACATCTTTGACTCACGAATCACATCTCTGACTCACAAATAACATCTCTGACTCACCAATAACATCTCTGACTCACCAATAACATATATGACTCATCAATAACATCTCTGACTCACCAATAACATCTCTGACTCACCAATAACATCTATGATTCACTAATAACGAATATTTCTGACTCACCAAAAACATCTTTGACTCACAAAAAACATCTCTGACTCACCAATAACATCTCGGACTCACCAATAACATCTGTAACTCACCAATAACATCTCTGACTCACCAATAACATCTCTGACTAACCAATAACATCTCTGACTCAACAATAACATTTCTGACTCACCAATAACATCTCTGACACACCAATAACATCTCTGACTCACCAATAACATATCTGACTCACCAATAACATCTCTAACTCACCAATAACATCTCTGACTCACCAATAACATCTCTTACTAACCAATAACATCTCTGACTCACCAATAACATTTATGACTCACCAATAACATCTCTGACACACCAATAACATCTCTGGTTCATTAATAACATCACTGACTCACCAATAACATCTCTGACTCACCAATAACATCTCTGACTCACCAATAACATCTCTGACTCACCAATAACGAATATCTCCGACTCAGCAGTAACGAATATCTCTGACTCACCAATAACGAATATCTCTGACTCACCAATAACATCTTTGACTCACCAATAACATCTCTGACTCACCATTAACATCTCTGACTCACCAATAACATCTCTGACTCACCAATAACATCTCTGACTAACCAATAACGAATATCTCTGACTCACTAATAACGAATATCTCTGACTCACCAACAACATCTTTGACTCACCAATAACATCTCCGACTCACCAATAACGAATATCTCAGACTCACCAATAACGAATATCTCTCAATCACCAATAACGAATATCTCTGACTCACCAATAACGAATATCTCCGACTCACCAATAACATCTGTGACTCACCAATAACATCTTTTCTCACCAATAACATCTCTTACTCACCAATAACGAATATCTCTGACTCACCAATAACATCTCTGACTCACCAATAACGAATATCTCTGACTCACCAATAACATCTTTAACTCACCAATAACATCTCTGACTCACCAATAACGAATATCTCACTCACCAATAACGAATATCTATCCCTCACCAAGAACGAATATCTCTGACTCACTAATAACATCTATGAATCACCAATAACATCTCTGACTCACCAATAACATCTCTGACTCACCAATAACATCTCTGACTCACCAATAACGAATATCTTTGAATCACCAATAACATCTTAGACTCACCAATAACATCTCTGACTCACCAATAACATCTCTGAGTCACCAACATCTCTGACCTCACCAATAACGAATATCTCTGACTCACCAATAACATCTTAGACTCACCAATAACATCTCTGACTCACCAATAACGAATATCTCTGACTCACCAATAACGAATATCTCTGACTCACCAATAACATCTCTGACTCACCAATAACGAACATCTCTGACTCACCAATAACGAATATATCCGACTCACCAATAACATCTCTGACTCACCAATACTGAACAAATGTTATCTGAGTTTAGAGTATCCTGAAGGTTTGGTCTGAAGCTGTAGTCTGAAGGTGTAGTCTGAAGGTGTAGTCTGAGTGATATCTTAGGAATGAGTAATTGCTTATCCATCAACTTCCGGCGTGCATTTCCTTAGTCTACATGTTCATAATAGCTGTATGTTCATAATAGCTGTATGTTCATAATAGCTGTATGTTCATTTGAAATGTGATATAAAATCAATGATATACATTGACACATGGTTGTGAAAGCTTGGTATTTCAAGGTAAGGTAGTTGGTGTTACATTCCTTACTGATATTTACCTGATTCAAATCCACGAGTTACCTGGCTAGTGTAGAAAGTCTAAAGACGAAGGATTGACTTAATTATACCTGACTTCATTGTATCTGACTTCATTGTATCTGACTTCATTGTATATGACTTCATTGTATCTGAATTCATTGTATATGACTTCATTGTATATGACTTCTTTGTACCTGACTTCATTGTATATGACTTCATTGTATATGACTTCATTGTACCTGACTTCATTGTATCTGACTTCATTGTATCTGACTTCATTGTATATGACTTCATTGTATATGACTTCATTGTATATGATTTCATTGTACCTGACTTCATTGTATATGACTTCATTGTATCTGACTTCATTGTACCTGACTTCATTGTACCTGACTTCATTGCATCTGACTTCATTGTATATGACTTCATTGTATATGACTTCATTGTATATGACTTCATTGTACCTGACTTCATTGTATATGACTTCATTGTGCCTGACTTCATTGTATATGACTTCATTGTACCTGACTTCATTGTACCTGACTTCATTGTATCTGACTTCATTGTATCTGACTTCATTGTATATGACTTCATTGTATATGACTTCATTGTATATGACTTCATTGTACCTGACTTCATTGTATATGACTTCATTGTATCTGACTTCATTGTACCTGACTTCATTGTACCTGACTTCATTGCATCTGACTTCATTGTATATGACTTCATTGTATATGACTTCATTGTATATGACTTCATTGTACCTGACTTCATTGTATATGACTTCATTGTGCCTGACTTCATTGTATATGACTTCATTGTACCTGACTTCATTGTACCTGACTTCATTGTATCTGACTTCATTGTATCTGACTTCATTGTATATGACTTCATTGTATATGACTTCATTGTATATGACTTCATTGTACCTGACTTCATTGTATATGCCTTCATTGTACCTGACTTCATTGTATATGACTTCATTGTACCTGACTTCATTGTATATGACTTCATTGTACCTGACTTCATTGTATATGACTTCACCATTTGGCTCTGTTCTTCCTATTCTCAGAAATATCATCATACCATCTAACTAGAATATTTTACAAAGCACGAACTCCGTTAAACCGGCAACAACTCTAGAGACTTATGAAAAAGTGCACTCATGAACAGAACGTTATGGTTCAGTTTCTATAATCGGTTTTCGGTGCGCATTGCACACGGTTTAACCACATATACCCTAATTACCTGACCAACGCGATGAAAAGGTGCGCAAGCCTTAACGAACTTGGAGTACCCTATTCATTTTGACGCGGTATATTGGCTATTTGTCTACATTGTTGGACTTTTAGGATCCGGTGTATCGTCCAGCTACTGAGTTGTGTGTTTGGAGCAACACTGTGAGCTGTAAGTTTCGTTCGGAATCCTATTTATTTATGCCCACGGTGGTTGTATTGAGAACTGCATACTTACAACAGTCACAGGCAAACTGGTGACTGCCTTACACGGTAATGTTTGTGCGCGAAACAGACCTAGAGGACGATGGATCGACAGAATATCCGAGACACTAAATTCCACCTTGTACAATGCGCATAGAAAGACTCGCTCCAGGTACCACTTTTTTGCGACCTGGCGCTGAAAAGCACATCAGGTATAGAGAGTAGAAAGATTGAAATAGTTCAGAACGAAGAAACACAAACAACAACGCTGACAGTCTGCAAAGAATATCAAACATTGTTACAATAATTATGTTTCCAAACCTAGTTTGATATGTTTAGAGATATGCATATTTGATTTAGAAATAGCAACAGTTATTGCTCTCCATGACAGACAAGCTGGGAGATATACAAGCCTACAGATATACAAACCTACAGATATACAAGCCTACAGATATACAAGCCTACATATATACAAGCCTACAGATATACAAGCCTACAGATATACAAGCCTACAGATATACAAGCCTACAGATATACAAGCCTACAGATATACAAGCCTACAGATATACAAGCCTACAGATATACAAGCCTACATATATACAAGCCTACAGATATACAAGCCTACAAGCTATAAGTTAAACACAAGTTCCACCACTTTGACTGCTGAAATAAAGATAGAATTACTATTAAAGAAGAGGATATGTCTACCAGTTGTGTTTGTTTAACTTGAGATTTCTAATGTCATTGTTTGAAGATCATCAATTACATTGAACGTATAGAATTTCCTTTATCCATATATGTATGGTAATATATGTATGGTATATATGTATGGTAATATATGTATGGTATATATGTATGGTAATATATGTATGGTATATATGTATGGTAATATATGTATGGTATATATGTATGGTATATATGTATGGTAATATATGTACTACAAGCCTACTGATGCACATAGTTTTCTTCTTTATACCTCTTCCCATTCCCAGGCTTGTCGTGATTCTTTACCATTCTCTCAATTCTTGCGCCTTCGTCGCCTCTGTAGCGAGGACGACGATTTCCTCGATAGAGCTCACGAGATGCTGGATTTCTTTCGTAAGCGCTTATACCCGGATAAGGTGCTTGCTTCTGCTATGCGGCGCGTTCAGCAAATTTCTCGCCAGGAGGCCTCTCTAACCAGCATAGAACTTCCAATTCTGACAGGGTGAAACTTGTCTTAACTTTCCACCCTCATAGTTCCCTTGTGAAGAAAGTCTTATTCCGTCATCTCTCCATTCTTCAGTCTGATCCTGATACACGTTCAATCTTCCAACACTATCCTTTGGTGGCGTACAGACGGGACAGAAGCCTTAAGGATATGTTAGTTCACAGTCGCCTCAAGCCAAACATCCAGAGTCATTTTGGCACCATCCAGTGAGGCCGTCGGCGCTGTAACACTTGTGCTTATGTAATACAGACCCGCACGGTGTCTTTTCCAAAAGCCACGTTCGTTGTTGAAGACAGTTTCACGTGCGAGTCCGTAATATTATCTATGCCATTATCTGCAAGCGGTGCAACAAGGCCTATATTGGGAAACCGGCAGGAGACTCAGTGACCGATTCGCCCAACACTTGCGTGATATACGCCAATGCTCTGTGACCCTGTAGCTACCCATTTCAATGATACTGGCCATTCAGGAGCTTGCGATGTCCAGGTCACAGCCATCCGATCATGTTCCTCTGATGATCGTAGTCGATTTGCTCTGGAGAATCGGTTGATTTCTTTGTATGGTACCTTGCGACCACGCGGGCTCAACGTATTACATTCTTATGCTTCTTAGTACTTTCTCTTCCAATGCTTTGTAATCTCTATGGGTATATGTTGCATGTATTACATTCTTATGCTTCTTAGTACTTTCTTTTCCCATGCTTTATAATCTATATGGGTATATGTTGCATGTATTCAAGTTATATATTTACTAGATGTTTCATTGTTTTCATTTCTGTTATGTGTTTTGTGTACATTTATTCGGTTTTCGTTTATTCGATTTCATGATACGTTGGTATTGGTCGTCCATTTGTGTCATTCAATTTGTCCCTGTTGTTCGTTGTGATAAGGCCTTGTTGGTCGAAACTTGCTGTTTATCGTCACTGTTTATGTATTTGTACTAGTACTCTGTTTGTACGTGTTTCACTATGATAATAGGCTATGTATGGTAATAATGTATGGTAATATATGTATGTAATATATGTATGGTTATTGTAAATATAGTATGTATTATGTAGGTATATTTATGGTATATATGTATGGTATATATGTATGGTAATATATGTATGGTAATATATGTATGGTAATATATGATGGTAATATATGCATGGTATATATGTATGGTAATATATGTATGGTATATATGTATGGTAATATATGTATGGTAATATATGTATGGTAATATATGTATGGTAATATATGATGGTATATATGTATGGTATATATGTATGGTATATATGTATGGTAATATATGTATGGTATATATGCATGGTATATATGTATGGTAATATATGTATGGTAATATATGTATGGTAATATATGATGGTATATATGCATGGTATATATGTATGGTAATATATGTATGGTATATATGTATGGTAATATATGTATGGTAATATATGTATGGTAATATATGTATGGTAATATATGTATGGTAATATATGTATGGTAATATATGTATGGTAATATATGTATGGTAATATATGTATGGTAATATATGTATAGTAATATATGTATGGTAATATATGTATGGTAATATATGTATGGTAATATATGTATGGTAATATATGTATGGTAATATATGTATGGTAATATATGTATGGTAATATATGTATGGTATATATGTATGGTAATATATGTATGGTAATATATGTATGGTAATATATGATGGTAATATATGTATGGTAATATATGTATGGTAATATATGTATGGTAATATATGTATGGTAATATATGCATGGTATATATGTATGGTAATATATGTATGGTAATATATGTATGGTATATATGTATGGTAATATATGTATGGTATATATGCATGGTATATATGTATGGTAATATATGTATGGTAATATATGTATGGTAATATATGAATGGTATATATGTATGGTAATATATGTATGGTAATATATGTATGGTATATATGTATGGTAATATATGTATGGTAATATATGTATGGTATATATGCATGGTATATATGTATGGTAATATATGTATGGTAATATATGTATGGTATATATGTATGGTAATATATGTATGGTAATATATGTATGGTATATATGTATGGTATATATGTATGGTAATATATGTATGGTAATATATGTATGGTATATATGTATGGTAATATATGTATGGTAATATATGTATGGTAATATATGTATGTTAATATATGTATGGTAATATATGTATGGTAATATATGTATGGTATATATGTATGGTAATATATGTATGGTAATATATGTATGGTAATATATGTATAGTAATATATGTATGGTAATATATGTATGGTAATATATGTATGGTATATATGTATGGTAATATATGTATAGTAATATATGTATGGTAATATATGTATGGTAATATATGTATAGTAATATATGTATGGTAATATATGTATGGTAATATATGTATGGTAATATATGTATGGTAATATATGTATGGTAATATATGTATGGTATATATGTATGGTAATATATGTATGGTAATATATATATGGTAATATATGTATGGTATATATGTATGGTAATATATGTATGGTATATATGTATGGTAATATATGTATGGTAATATATAGTAAATAGTATATATATGTATGGTATATATGTATGGTAATATATGTATGGTAATATATGTATGGTAATATATGTATGGTAATATATGTATGTTAATATATGTATGGTAATATATGTATGGTATATATGTATGGTAATATATGATATAGGTAATATATAGTATAGTATATATGTATGTAATATATGTATGGTAATATATGTATGGTAATATATGTATAGTAATATATGTATGGTAATATATGTATAGGTATATATGTATGGTAATATATGTATGGTAATATATGTATGGTAATATATGTATGGTAATATATGTATGGTAATATATGTATGGTAATATATGTATGGTAATATATGTATGTTAATATATGTATGGTAATATATGTATAGTAATATATGTATGGTAATATATGTATGGTAATATATGTATGGTAATATATGTATGGTAATATATGTGATAGGTAATATATGTATGGTATATATGTATGGTATATATGTATGGTAATATATGTATGGTAATATATGTATAGTAATATATGTATGGTAATATATGTATGGTAATATATGTATGGTAATATATGTATGGTAATATATGTATGGTAATATATGTATGGTAATATATGTATGGTAATATATGTATGGTATATATGTATGGTATATATGTATGGTAATATATGTATGGTAATATATGTATGGTAATATATGTATGGTAATATATGTATGGTATATATGTATGGTAATATATGTATGGTAATATATGTATGGTAATATATGTATAGTAATATATGTATGGTAATATATGTATGGTAATATATGTATGGTAATATATGTATGGTAATATATGTATGGTAATATATGTATGGTAATATATGTATGGTAATTTATGTATGGTAATATATGTATGGTATATATGTATGGTATATATGTATGGTAATATATGTATGGTAATATATGTATAGTAATATATGTATGGTAATATATGTATGGTATATATGTATGGTAATATATGTATGGTAATATATGTATGGTAATATATGTATGGTAATATATGTATGGTAATATATGTATGGTAATATATGTATGGTAATATATGTATAGTAATATATGTATGGTAATATATGTATAGTAATATATGTGTGGTAATATATGTATGGTAATATATGTATAGTAATATATGTATAGTAATATATGTATGGTAATCTCAACGTTGTAAGTCGTTGGTGTTTCTACTTTATAATCGATTGACATTCTTGACTTGATTTAAGCATCCGTGTGCTGTCGGGACCCGCAAGGGAAGCAAAGAATCAGGCCGTGTCGTGCTATGATACGGAGTTGCGGCCGCATCAGGCGTCACCGTAAGGCGGGCGGCATGAGCAGCGAAATGAAATCACAATTCTAGGCTATTTCAAAGAAAAAAACATTTAAGGTGCAGAATTTCGAAGACTTGCATCATACTGAGAAAATATAGCGCATGTTCCTGCAAAGAATACTACCACTGTGACATGCAAGGCATGACGTAAGATGTAATTTATGTCGGATCTAGGGCAATCGGATATGCTGGCCTACTTGTTGGCACATCACTGGCACAACGTACACTCGATCTTTGGCTCAAATCACATACAAATTACGCATTGTGGTTAACAAGTGGTCAAACTGGAACGTTGGAAGAAGAAGGTGATTTAACTAAGATGAATTTGATATTTTGACCACTGACTAAAGGAAATGGAAACTGAACCAGTAAAAGAAACTGATCTCTCACCACCACACGCATAGTGTTGATTGATTGATTGATAGGACCATCATCATTGCACTTTGATGATTAACCATGTGCACTTCCAGTTATTTCTTATACAGGAAGTTTTCAGCGGCAGTGCCCAAACTCTGCAGTAATGGCGAGGGTCCTTTGATGTAATTTAAAAGATGATTAAAATATTTTGTAGCAATTTTTATTTATTCTATAAAATAGACTAGTTTGTGGAGGGGGGGGAGGCGTTACAAAGTTTATGTTGTGCAAAGTGGGCGGTGGGCCCAAAAAGTTTGGGAATCTATGGCTTAGATCAGCGCTTCCAATGTGGGGAAGCCCCACCCCCAGTGGGCGATGAAGAGGTCTGGGGGCGATAATGAATTGAAAAGATTTTAAGGTGTGTTCAGGCGATTATGGGTCGATGGCACCTTAAAGAAGAAATTAATAGTAAATATTTTTTAATAAATTATTTTTCGTGATTTTCCGATTGAATAATCATTTAAAAGTTGAATTATGCATTTTAATTAATCTTACATGATCCATTTTCTATTTTATGCAAATAATCATTTGAAAATTAACCATGTATTACAGAAATATATATCACTTTTCTATGTCAAAGAGCAAATAGAGCATGCATATATGTGGAGAGGGCGTTGGCAAACTGTTATAATGTGGAAGGGGGAGGGGTTGTTACAAAGTTTATATCGTGCAAAGTAGGCGGTGGGAGGGTGTTACAAAGTTTATGTCGTGCGAAGTAGGCGCTGGGAGGGGGGTGTTACAAAGTTTATATCGTGCGAAGTAGGCGGTGGGAGGGGGGTGTTACAAAGTTTATGTCGTGCGAAGTAGGCGGTGGGAGGGTGGTGTTACAAAGTTTATGTCGTGCGAAGTAGGCGGTGGGAGGGTGTTACAAAGTTTATGTCGTGCGAAGTAGGCGGTGGGGGGGGGGTGTTACAAAGTTTATGTCGTGCGAAGTAGGCGGTGGGAGGGTGTTACAAAGTTTATATCGTGCGAAGTAGGCGGTGGGAGGGGGATGTTACAAAGTTTATGTCGTGCGAAGTAGGCGGTGGGAGGGGGTGTTACAAAGTTTATGTCGTGCGAAGTAGGCGGTGGGAGGGTGTTACAAAGTTTTGTCGTGCGAGTAGGCGGTGGGAGGGTGTTACAAAGTTTATGTCGTGCGAAGTAGGCGGTGGGGGGTTGTTACAAAGTTTATGTCGTGCGAAGTAGGCGGTGGGAGGGTGGGTGTTACAAAGTTTATGTCGTGCGAAGTAGGCGGTGGGAGGGGTGTTACAAAGTTTATGTCGTGCAAGTAGGCGGTGGGAGGGTGTTACAAAGTTTATGTCGTCGAAGTAGGCGGGGGGAGGGTGTTACAAAGTTTATGTCGTGCGAAGTAGGCGGTGGGAGGGTGTTGTTACAAAGTTTATGTCGTGCGAAGTAGGCGGTGGGAGGGTGTTACAAAGTTTATGTCGTGCAAGTAGGCGGTGGGAGGGTGTTACAAAGTTTATGTCGTGCGAAGTAGGCGGTGGGAGGGGTGTTACAAAGTTTATGTCGTGCGAAGTAGGCGGTGGGAGGTGGGTGTTACAAAGTTTATGTCGTGAAGGCGGTGGGAGGGTGTTACAAAGTTTATGGTGCAAGTAGGCGGTGGGAGGGTGTTACAAAGTTTATGTCGTGCGAAGTAGGGGTGGGAGGGGTTGTTACAAAGTTTATGTCCTGCAAGTAGGCGTGGAGGGGTGTTACAAAGTTGATGTCGTGCAAGTAGCGGGGGGAGGTTGTTACAAAGTTTATGTCCTGCGAAGTAGGCGGTGGGAGGGTGGTGTTACAAAGTTGATGTCGTGCGAAGTAGGCGGTGGGAGGGTGGTGTTACAAAGTTTATGTCGTGCGAAGTAGGCGGTGGGAGGGTGTTACAAAGTTGATGTCGTGCGAAGTGGCGGTGGGAGGTGGTGTTACAAAGTTTATGTCGGCGAAGTAGGCGGTGGAGGGTGTTACAAAGTTTATGTGTGCGAAGTAGGCGGTGGGAGGGTGGGTGTTACAAAGTTGATGTCGTGCGAAGTAGGCGGTGGGAGGGTGGGTGTTACAAAGTTTATGTCGTGCGAAGTAGGCGGTGGGAGGGGGTTGTTACAAAGTTTATGTCGATAAGTAGGCGTGGGAGGGTGTTACAAAGTTGATGTCATGCAGTAGGCGGTGGGAGGGGTGTTACAAAGTTGATGTCGTGCGAAGTAGGCGGTGGGAGGTGGGTGTTACAAAGTTTATGTCGATGCGAGTAGGCGTGGAGGGTGGGTGTTACAAAGTTTATGTCGTGCGAAGTAGGCGGTGGGAGGTGGGTGTTACAAAGTTGATGTCGGCGAGTGAGGCGGTGGGAGGTGGGTGTTACAAAGTTTATGTCATGGAAGTAGGCGGTGGGAGGTGGGTGTTACAAAGTTTATGTCGTGCGAAGTAGGCGGTGGGAGGGTGTTACAAAGTTGATGTCGTGCAGTAGGCGGTGGGAGGGTGGGTGTTACAAAGTTATGTCAGTGCGAGAGGCGGTGGGAGGGGTTTACAAAGTTTATGTCGTGCGAAGTAGGCGGTGGGAGGGTGTTACAAAGTTGATGTCGTGCAAGAGGCGTGGGAGGGTGGTGTTACAAAGTTGATGTCGTGCAAGTAGGCGGTGGGAGGGTGTTACAAAGTTTATGTGCGAAGTAGGCGGTGGGAGGGTGGTGTTACAAAGTTGATGTCGTCGGCAGTAGGCGGTGGGAGGGTGGTGTTACAAAGTTGATGTCGATGCGAGTAGGCGGTGGGAGGTGGTGTTACAAAGTTGATGTCGTGCAAGTAGGCGGTGGGAGGGTGTTACAAAGTTGATGTCGTGCGAGTAGGCGGTGGGAGGGTGTTACAAAGTTTATGGTGCGAAGTAGGCGGTGGGAGGGTGTTACAAAGTTGATGTCATGCGGAGGCGGTGGGAGGGTGGTGTTACAAAGTTGATGTCGCGAGTAGGCGGTGGGAGGGTGTTACAAAGTTGATGTCTGGAAGTAGGCGGTGGGAGGTGGGTGTTACAAAGTTGATGTCGTGCGAAGTAGGCGGTGGGGGGGGGGTGTTACAAAGTTGATGTCGTGCGAAGTAGGCGGTGGGGGGGGGTGTTACAAAGTTGATGTCGTGCGAAGTAGGCGGTGGGGGGGGGGTGTTACAAAGTTGATGTCGTGCGAAGTAGGCGGTGGGGGGGGGGTGTTACAAAGTTTATGTCGTGCGAAGTAGGCGGTGGGAGGGTGTTACAAAGTTTATGTCGTGCGAAGTAGGCGGTGGGAGGGTGGGTGTTACAAAGTTTATGTCGTGCGAAGTAGGCGGTGGGGGTGTTACAAAGTTGATGTCGTGCGAAGTAGGCGGTGGGTTTGAACAAGGTTTGGGAATGTATGGTTTAGATGAAAGGTTTCATTCCGGCCACAGTCACTCAGAGCGTTCAGCATGTCTGCTCTCCCCAATGTTCAGCATGTCTGCTCTCCCCAATGTTCAGCATGTCTGCTCTCCCCAATGTTCAGCATGTCTGCTCTCCCCAATGTTCAGCATGTCTGCTCTCCCCAATGTTCAGCATGTCTGCTCTCCCCAATGTTCAGCATGTCTGCTCTCTCCATTGTTCAGAATGTCTGCTCTCTCCATTGTTCAGAATGTCTGCTCTCTCCATTGTTCAGAATGTCTGCTCTCTCCATTGACCGATTCCACGATATGGTCGCATGTCCAGTCAGCATGTCTGCTCTCTCCATTTACCGACTCCCCAATATGGTCGGATGGTCAGTCAACATGCCTGCTCTCTCATAGACATCGGCATTCATGTGCCCGGAACATAAATTCATGTAATTCTGTTCATTGTTAACATTGCATCATAAACCTGTCTGTATGTAACTACATTGTTTAGACACGGGAAAACAAGTACAAAGACAGATAGTCGCATACGAGGCATTGATGGAAGATGACTTGACTATGATTACAGAGCGTCGGATTAGAATATACAAGAAAAATAGCAGAGGGCAACACACGATTATAAAAGAGATAATCAAAATCAATAAATTACGCCCGAGTGGTTACCGGGCCCAAATTTGGGGTGTAAAGAATAGAACCAATATTACCTGCCACGCATGTCGTAAGAGGCGACTAAGGAGCTTTGGCTGAAATAGGATGCACGTGTCCTAAACGTGTAGAATTCTATGCATTTAGGGGCCTACCAAACCAATGTGTAACGTATACACGTTCTTGGCAAAGATCAAACATATCACAAAGAGTGATTACAATTGGTCGTAAAGAACGAACGCAAAGAAGTAGAAGAAAAAGAAATTAACAGATGTCAACACACAAGAGTCATATCTCCAAAAAATCACAGATAATTAATATAGAATACATATAGAAAACAAATCAGTAGAAGAAGAAATGACAATATTCAAGAGAATCATGTTAGAAGCAGTCACAGAAACACGCGGAACAGTGAAATACAGAGGCATGAGACCAAAAATCACAACTTGGGGAATGACGAAGTAAAAACTAGCAGTAAAGGAGAAGAAACATAGATACAGTACATGGGCAAAAAACAAATAAACAAAACGACCTCACTGAGTATAGAACAGCTAGAAAACAAGCCAAAGAGGTTATCAGGAAGTCTAAAATACAAGCACGGCAACATTGCGGAGAAACGTTAAATTCAGACTACAAAAGTTCAAGGAGGAAGTTCTACAAGAAAATTAAAACCATGAGGGATAGCAAAGAACAATATAAAAAGAATGATAATGATATGATAATATTCTGTAAGATACTCGAAAAAAGACTGCAACATATCATCGACTTAACAACTTAACGACTCACAAATGGGATTCCGGAAGAAAAAATGCTGTACAAACGTAATATTCGACCTCAGGCAGTAAGTGGATTTTACCATTACAACCATTGAGAATTTCAAGCACTGATGGAAATAATTGATCTATTGATATGACCATCATTATTGCACTTCGGTGAGTAACCATGTTTGCTCCAATCTCTTTCTTACGAAGGAAGATCTCAAAGGCAAAGCACGAGCACCGTAGTACCGGCGAGGGTTCCTCGATGTAATTTTGAAGATTTTGTAGACATTTTCTCAATTTTCAATCTTTCTAAAGAGTTATGTTTGGGCAGCGGCTTTCTAGACTGTTCTTCTCGATTTTGAACTGCCAAAAATAGTTTTACGTGCTCAAATTAAAAAAAGGGCATGCGTCTTATCGTCCGTCTTCGATATAACTATTAACTCGATCACCCCTAAGCAAAGATCCGGGATCTCTGGAAATATATGCCGATGGGGCCCACTAGGAAGCAAACCGAGAGCTTGTAGAGCCAGACACAAGCACATAACTTCTTCGACAAAGAGACCCCTCTCCTTCTTCTTCTTCTTCTTCTGTGTCTATGTTGCTACTATACACTGATTAAATAGTATTGTAAAACAGTAACGGTAAATGTTGATCAACACGATTCTGATATCAGATTTGATAATAGTAGAACGATTCAGAAACACTACATTTATGTCATAACAATACATAGTGCTCTATGTGGCCTACAGGTTAGGTGCACATCTTTCAGGTTAGGTGCACATCTTTCAGGTTAGGTGCACATCTTTCAGGTTAGGTGCACATCTTTCAGGTTAGGTGCACATCTTTCAGGTTAGGTGCACATCTTTCAGGTTAGGTGCACATCTTTCAGGTTAGGTGCACATCTTTCAGGTTAGGTGCACATCTTTCAGGTTAGGTGCACATCTTTCAGGTTAGGTGCACATCTTTCAGGTTAGGTGCACATCTTTCAGGTTAGGGTGCACATCTTTCAGGTTAGGTGCACATCTTTCAGGTTAGGTGCACATCTTTCAGGTTAGGTGCACATCTTTCAGGTTAGGTGCACATCTTTCAGGTTAGGTGCACATCTTTCGTGCCAAAGGTACCAGGCTCGCTCCCTCGTGGAGACATCGTCGGTGAGATCAAGTTCAATCCTATCGGATTCTCTGATCAAAATCTCGGTGAGATCAAGTTCAATCCTATCGGATTCTCTGATCAAAATCTCGGTGAGATCAAGTTCAATCCTATCGGATTCTCTGATCAAAATCTCGGTGAGATGAAGTTCAATCCTATCGGATTCTCTGATCAAAATCTCGGTGAGATCAAGTTCAATCCTATCGGATTCTCTGATCAAAATCTCGGTGAGATCAAGTTCAATCCTATCGGATTCTCTGATCAAAATCTCGGTAAGATCAAGTTCAATCCTATCGGATTCTCTGATCAAAATCTCGGTGAGATCAAGTTCAATCCTATCGGATTCTCTGATCAAAATCTCGGTGAGATCAAGTTCAATCCTATCGGATTCTCTGATCAAAATCTCGGTGAGATCAAGTTCAATCCTATCGGATGCTCTGATCAAAATCTCGGTGAGATCAAGTTCAATCCTATCGGATTCTCTGATCAAAATCTCGGTGAGATCAAGTTCAATCCTATCGGATTCTCTGATCAAAATCTCGGTGAGATCAAGTTCAATCCTATCGGATTCTCTGATCAAAATCTCGGTGAGATCAAGTTCAATCCTATCGGATTCTCTGATCAAAATCTCGGTGAGATCAAGTTCAATCCTATCGGATTCTCTGATCAAAATCTCGGTGAGATCAAGTTCAATCCTATCGGATTCTCTGATCAAAATCTCGGTGAGATGAAGTTCAATCCTATCGGATTCTCTGATCAAAATCTCGGTGAGATCAAGTTCAATCCTATCGGATTCTCTGATCAAAATCTCGGTGAGATCAAGTTCAATCCTATCGGATTCTCTGATCAAAATCTCGGTGAGATCAAGTTCAATCCTATCGGAGACAGACGATCAAACGTAGGTCCTGTGTTTAAATTTGAGCACGGAAAAGAAGAACCCTTTGCAGTTAACAATCGAGAAGAGCAGGCTGGAAAGCCTCTGCCCGGACAAAATTCATTAGAAAAAGATTTAAAATAAAATTTCTACAAAAATAGTTTCAACGTCTTCAAAAGAATGACATCGGGGATCCTCGCAGGTGCTACGGAGTTTGTGCACTGTCACTGCTAAATCACCTGTGTAAGACAGAGATTGGAGCACACATGGTTACCGAGGTGCAATGATGATGTTCTTATCAATCAATAAATCAATATACGGCAAATATTGATGAACACGATTCTGATATCAGATTTGATAATAGTAGAACGATTCAGGAAGATTACATTTATGTCATAACAATACAGAGGTTAATCAAGCATTGATGTTTGACTAAATTTATTAGCCAGAATGTTTCAACCGTTGGTGTTTTGTTTACGCCATGCACCGTCAGTTCACATGACAGAAATTATGGATTGGTTTATAAACATAGAACTCTTCGATTAGTTCCTCAGCGTTGAAAAGGTTTGCATTGCTAGATCCAAATGAAAATGTTGGATTGGTCGATAAAATTGAGACACGCAATTTGAAAGGTTTTCATGTTAGGTTTTATAACAGAGAAATGAGCTAGATTAGTCCGACCTGTCTAGATATAAATGTTCCTGTTGGTATCTTCTTATTTTTCTTCTTTGCGATCGCTATTTTGATGATTATATTGTCAGGCGCGTTTTTATGATGAAGTCAACTGTTGTCTGGAACTCATCTTCGTAAGGAAGCAAAGAATAGTACCGACAAGGCATGTCGTAAGAGGCGACTGATGTAGGGCATAGAGCAGCTACCCTAGTAAATAAAAAGCATCGCAGAAAATCTGATGTGCTGGACTACTTGTAGGCGCATAACTGCCACAGCATACAATCGTTCTTAGGCTCAGATCACAATCACACAGAATGGTTAACAAATGGTCGATATGGAGCGTTCGTAGAAGAAGAGTGTAGTGTTGTAGGGACAGGATCCCTTTCTAAGCAGGACATACAGGGGACAGTCTTGCAGGACATACAGGGGACAGTCTTGCAGGACATACAGGGGACAGTCTTGCAGGACATACAGGGAACAGTCTTGCTGGACATACAGGGGACAGTCTTGCAGGACATACAGGGGACAGTCTTGCAGGACATACAGGGAACAGTCTTGCAGGACATACAGGGGACAGTCTTGCAGGACATACAGGGAACAGTCTTGCAGGACATACAGGGAACAACAGTCTTGCAGGACATACAGGGAACAGTCTTGCAGGACATACAGGAGACAGTCTTGCAGGACATACAGGGGACAGTCTTGCAGGACATGTTCTGTGGTTTGATCATAATAATACTTATTAGTAATATTTGCTAGAGAAAGACACTAATATTTATATTGAATCTATGTAGAGTTGAAGAACTACACGATGTCTATGTAGAGTTGAAGAACTACACGATGTCTATGTAGAGTTGAAGAACTACACGATGTCTATGTAGAGTTGAAGAACTACACGATGTCTATGTAGAGTTGAAGAACTACACGATGTCTATGTAGAGTTGAAGAACTACACGATGTATAAGCAGAACTTGATGCCTGACGGACAGTCAGCATTGTGTTTAACAAGCGTGTCATAGTGTTCATCATAGACTTCAATATCTGCCGGCGACGATTGAGTCTGCTAGAAATGTTATTACTTCACTTCTATAACAAATAAGTAATTGGTTTCTTGTTGGATTTAAGAAGAAACTGACGCAACTTTATTGAATTATTTGTCAAGAACTTTGGTAGACTCAATACTTTCTTTCAGACAAGTCCTTGATTGATTAATAGAACCATCATCATTACACTTCAATGAGTAAGTATGTGTGCTTCCATCTCTTTCTAACACAGTCAGAACTTAGCGATAGGGAAGACAATCCTTAGCACCGACCAGGGAGCTCAATGCAATTTAGAAGTTACTGAAAATATTTTATAGCAATTTTATTTTTTAATCTTACTAATAAATGTTAACGCAGCCCGATTGGTTACCGGGGCCCAAATATGGGGTGTAAAGAATAGAACAACTGTTATCTGCCACGCATGTCGTAAGAGGCGATTAAGGAGGTTTGGCTGAAATCGGATGCACATGTCCTAAACGTGTAGAAGTCTATGCGTTTAGGGTCTACCAAACCAATGTGCAACGTATACACGTTCTTGGCAAAGATCAAGCATATCACAGAGTGTTTAAAATTAGTCGTGAAGAACGAACGCAAAGAAGAAGAAGAAAGTTAACGCGGGCAGAGACTTTCAAGCCTGTTGTTCTAACGCGGGCAGAGACTTTAAAGCCTGTTGTTCTAACGCGGGCAGAGACTTTCAAGCCTGTTGTTCTTTTTTCCCGATGAAGAAGCACTTGAGCTGAAAGATCTTCGGCTCAGTGTCATGGACATCGTAACCCTTCGGCTCAGTGCCACCTGCACCGTAAATCTGGGAAACCTGTAGCTTTTCTGCCAGTCCGCGGAGTTGAACCCGCACTTACAGAGGACTAGTCACCCGTAGTCAATGCTCTACGAACACGCTGGGCACGCGGGCGAGCCTGTTGTTCTAACGCGGGCAGAGGCTTTCAAGCGTGTTGTTCTAACGCGGGCAGAGACTTTCAAGCCTGTTGTTCTAACGCGGGCAGAGACTTTCAAGCATGTTATTCTAACGCGGGCAGAGACTTTCAAGTCTATTGTTCTAACGCGGGCAGAGACTTTCAAGTCTGTTGTTCTAACGCGGGCAGAGACTTTCAAGTCTGTTGTTCTAACGCGGGCAGAGACTTTCAAGCGTGTTGTTCTAACGCGGGCAGAGACTTTCAAGCGTGTTGTTCTAACGCGGCAGAGACTTTCAGCATGTTATTCTAACGCGGGCAGAGACTTTCAAGTCTGTTGTTCTAACGCGGGCAGAGACTTTCAAGTCTGTTGTTCTAACGCGGGCAGAGACTTTCAAGTCTGTTGTTCTAACGCGGGCAGAGACTTTCAAGCGTGTTGTTCTAACGCGGGCAGAGACTTTCAAGCGTGTTGTTCTAACGCGGGCAGAGACTTTCAAGCGTGTTGTTCTAACGCGGGCAGAGACTTTCAAGCGTGTTGTTCTAACGCGGGCAGAGACTTTCAAGTGTGTTGTTCTAACGCGGGCAGAGACTTTCAAGCATGTTCTCGATATGGAACTGTCAGTGGTTCTTGTACGTGCTCAACTTAAACGCGGGACCTACGTTTTGTCGTCTGTCTCCGATAGAAATAGGAACTCTGTCTCCGATAGAAATAGGAACTCGATCTCACCTAAACTGATATCAGGAGTCTCTGGACAAATATTCCCATGATGACTCCACGGAGGGAGCAAACCAAATACATTTGAACCGAGAGGCGAGCACCTGACCTCTAGGTCCGAGATACCACACCCTCCACCAGGACAAGCTATGGCAGTAGCGAGCACCTGACCTCTAGGTCACAGAGATACCACACCCTCCACCAGGACAAGCTATGGCAGTAGCGAGCACCTGACCTCTAGGTCACAGAGATACCACACCCTCCACCAGGACAAGCTTGGCAGAGCAGGCACCTGACCTCTAGGTCACAGAGATACCACACCCTCCACCAGGACAAGCTATGGCAGTAGCGAGCACCTGACCTCTAGGTCACAGAGATACCACACCCTCCACCAGGACAAGCTATGGCAGTAGCGAGCACCTGACCTCTAGGTCACAGAGATACCACACCCTCCACCAGGACAAGCTATGGCAGTAGCGAGCACCTGACCTCTAGGTCACAGAGATACCACACCCTCCACCAGGACAAGCTATGGCAGTAGCGAGCACCTGACCTCTAGGTCACAGAGATACCACACCCTCCACCAGGACAAGCTATGGCAGTAGCGAGCACCTGACCTCTAGGTCACAGAGATACCACACCCTCCACCAGGACAAGCTATGGCAGTAGCGAGCACCTGACCTCTAGGTCACAGAGATACCACACCCTCCACCAGGACAAGCTATGGCAGTAGCTATACAAATAATGAACTTCATTCAAACAGAAACTTTACAACATTGAATTCTCAAGGACATGTTTGAAGATTGTAGAGATAAATAACTCATTATTTTCTTGTATAGAAATACCTGGAGAAGAGAGCTAGAGGCTGATGTCAAAATGATAGGCAAGACATTGAAAGAATTGGAAGGGATGGCAAGAGAGAGGAAGAGCTGGAAGAAGTTTGTTGAAGACTTGTGTTCCCTTGAGAGTTGAAAAGTGAAGAAGAAGAAGAAGAAGAAGAAGAAGAAACAGTAAATTTACAACATAAAGTTCTCAAGAACATGTCAGAAGATGGTAAAGATAAAGAACTAATTATTTTCTTCTATAGAACAGTCA
This sequence comes from Arion vulgaris, assembly GCA_020796225.1. Lineage (NCBI taxonomy): Eukaryota > Metazoa > Mollusca > Gastropoda > Stylommatophora > Arionidae > Arion > Arion vulgaris. Next base: position 1,640,133 of record CM036765.1, read on the forward strand.
CGTTTATGTAAGCCAAGATGAAGATCTAACAAGATGTGTTAGCTAGAGTGAAGAGATAACATCAGTTTTACAGCTTGAAGCATGATCATTTCCATCAAGCGACTTGACGACTTCCTGATTTAGCTTTTGCTCACAAACATCACAGACAAATGGATTTATTTGAACCTAGCATTTGCAATGAGCAGATATACATGTAATGATGTGTTGCGTAACATTTTTTTGGAAAGCAAAACTTAATTTTTGTGCTTGTTTCAACTTTCAGAGTGAAGTGTCTCGAGCATTTCTCAATTTAGAAATAATTTATTAGTGACAATAGCTTTTGCTCATCTTCATTTGTGATTCATTTTTCTTGTGTCTCATTGATTTTATCGGTTGTCACAATGTGCTAGAAATGTCATTTTCTCTTTCTTTCTATTCTTTCTTATACATTTCTAACTTCTATTGGAACATAGACTCTCAACCAACTCATGCCAAGTCTTCATACATTTCTAACTTCTATTGGAGCATAGACTCTCAATCAACTCATGCCAAGTCTTCATACATTTCTAACTTCTATTGGAGCATAGACTCTCAACTAACTCATGCCAAGTCTTCATATTTACCATCAACCTTGAGTTACTACTTACATCTACTTCCAACTTTTCTCTTCATGGTGAAATATTTCTTGTTACATGTCTGGAAAATAATGATTGCATCTTTCTTATGTTGATAATAATTGTCACTCTGTGCCCTAACGTCTTTCAGTACTCCATCATTTGTCATTATCCAAGTTCATGTGATTACCACATTAATATGTCAAACATCATATTTGTCATCACTAGAAATGTTACAGTTTGTATATTTAGTGTCAATGACTGACATCCATGTGTCAGTATTGCTGCTCAGCAGAACTGAAGAACTCTCTTTCTATTCTTCAATAGACAACAACATGTTGCTTATAATACCATTGATATCTTATGTCTACAGTTGTTGGTTGACAGAAAATTTGTATCATTTACATTTGTAAACAATCTATTTAAATTCATGATTTAGTTCAGTTCGGTTTCATTATGTGTTTCAGTATGTTTCCTGAAGAACACTTATTGTCGATACGTTTGTGCTTGCTTATGTGATACCATACGTTTGTGCTTGCTTATGTGATACCATACGTTTGTGCTTGCTTATGTGATACCATACGTTTGTGCTTGCTTATGTGATACCATACTAATGCATCTTTGTCCTGAAACGCTATTTTATTATGTATCATCGTAGCTTCCCCTCGGCTGTCTCCAGATCTCATCCTCTCTGACCATATCAGATTTGTAGGTTTCTGTACATTGTATCATTCTTATATTATGTCTACACGCCCGAGTGCTTAATGGGACCCGCCCGAGTGCTTAATGGGACTCACCCGAGTCATTACTGGGGTCCGCCCGAGTGGTTATCGGACTCACCCAGTGGTTACTGGGGCCCAAATTTGGGGTGTAAAGAATAGAACTACTGTTACCTGCCACGCATGTCGTAAGAGGCGACTAAGGAGGTTTGGGTGAAATCGGATGCACATGTCCTAAACGTGTAGAAGTCTATGCGTTTATGAGCCTACCAAACCAATGTGCAACGTATACACGTTCTTGGCAAAGATCAAACATATCACAAAAGTGATTAAAATTGGTTATATAGAACTAACGCGAAGAAGAAGAAGAAGAAGATATTATGGCTACAGTTGTAAGTTGAAAGAATCATTCTATCTGACTTGAACGTCTACAACTTTTCATTAACTGACGGAAAATGTTTGAATTATTTTGACTTGTACCTGTATACTTTTGTCATGAAAAGAAGGGGCTGAAACATTCTGATGTTTTGTTGATAGTTTTTAGTTTCTTCCCAAGAGTGAAAACTCGCAGCCTTGGTTAGAAGAAAAATAGGATTTTTAGTTAAATTAAAGAGCCTGAAACAGCATGCTAGTACCATTAGTACCAGGATGTCTGTCCGACTCATTGTTTGGCTTCCAGTTGAGAAATAATGCAGGCATTTTGTGACCGCTATCAATTGTTTATTTATAGATCTCGTTCAAGTGCTCGCTTGAAACTTGCGCCAAAATTTGTAAACATGCCAGATAGTCAGACGGCAAACAAAGCAAGGTTAGGCGATGTAGGGGTGTGTGGCTTCTGTCAATCATGGATGTGCCTGGCATCGTGTGTTGGGGAGGTGGGGGGCAGGCAAGTGAAGCAGAGGTGTAGTTTAAATATGGGATGTTCTTACTTATGTTGTCATGGTTACGCAAACAAATCCAAATAGTTCAGGAAACAAAGATTAGAAAAGAGTTAAGCCAAGATGAATTAGGAATGAAAATGAACGTTGAGGTATATCCTTTACATGACGTAGCCATCAACCACAATAAACGAGTTGATTGATTTTGTAGGCACCACTTATACGTTCCGTAGTTTTGCATTGTTTTCTGAACGGTAAGGTCTATTGTTATCGTTCGTAAAATGCCATGAAATAATTTGCTTCCAAATTGCCTGCCACGGGTTTGAACCAGGTACGCTTAGATTGTGATCGTCTGATCTAGCTGACTTTCGCTTAAGCTACAGACGCTCGAATTATGAATACAGTTTACAAACCTGCCTTTGACTCTATGATCCAAGAACTTACAGGTCAATATCAGTCTCTCTCAGAATATACTTAAACTGAAATTTGAAAAACTAATACTTACAACGCGCTATTAGTTTTTAGAACAAAAATATCTCTGTTTCTGTCATAAGCAAATACCTAAGAGGCATTATGAGGCATTTCATTTCTCCTGTGTCCAACTTAGATGGTATCATACAGTTAACAACATGCTTGATCACCAAAATACACTGATGGTAGTCCTATCAATCAATCAATCAATCAATCTGTAAGTATTATTATAGTCAGATATGTTGCAATGTGATAAACGGTATCACAACTTATGCAATGGGATCCTAGTATCACAACTTATTTAAGCAATTGGATCCACAGAACCCCACGTTGTACAATGCGATTAACTTAATAAGAACTTGTAAAAGGTTTAAGGCCGAAGAATTGACTTCATTGCACCGGGTTTTACTGCAGATGGCTCAGTACCTCTCAGCAGAAGTAGCACGCCACCTGACGAGAGTATTGCACAAAGCACGAACTCTGTAGCTCTAGCAACAATCCTAGGGGTCTCTGGAAAAATGCACTCGTCAACAGAACGCACTCGTCAACAGAACGCACTCGTGAACAGAACGCACTCGTGAACAGAACGCACTCGTGAACAGAACGCACTCGTGAACAGAACGACGGGAATTGATTGAACCCACAACCTCCGGCCAGCAAGGCAAAGGCCCACTGATCTCCAGAGATCCCATAAGACCTTATATAGACTGCTAACGTAGCTTGTTTAGTGTTGTTTATAGATCAGTTAGATATAGATCAGTTAGGTATAGATCAGTTAGGTATAGATCAGTTAGATATAGATCAGTTAGGTATAGATCAGTTAGATATAGATCAGTTAGATATAGATCAGTTAGGTATAGATCAGTTAGATATAGATCAGTTAGATATAGATCAGTTAGATATAGATCAGTTAGATATAGATCAGTTAGATATAGATCAGTTAGGTATAGATCAGTTAGATATAGATCACTTAGATATAGATCAGTTAGGTATAGATCAGTTAGGTATAGATCAGTTAGATATAGATCAGTTAGATATAGATCAGTTAGATATAGATCAGTTAGATATAGATCAGTTAGGTATAGATCAGTTAGATATATATCACTTAGATATAGATCAGTTAGATATAGATCAGTTAGATATAGATCAGTTAGATATAGATGTCTTGCTTACTTTAGTATTGCTACTACTGATAGTGCATCGAGGAAAATTACTATTTACCTCTAGGGACTTCCTCTTTCATTAGAAGGGTTATTATTGATAATGGCTCCCGTGTGTAGCTGTTTACACACGCTCATCATACGGTCTGGCAGGCGCCCCGTCCAGCTCGTGTAACGTTTAAGTCCACTGCCCGGTAGTTCTAGTTTTACCGCCTTATTTAACCATAATATCATCTGCCAACAACATACGGTCGGTTATGCGCAGTATGTGTCTAATTTCCATATCTAAAACCTTGCTATAAACACACACACTGAAGGACACTTTGTAAGCTTATTCATTACCGCCACTCTTGCATATCCATGAATATGTGTTTTTGTGTGTGTTTTTAACCGATCCGGAAGCACTTGAGCAGCTCTTTGGCTCGGTGCCGTGGACATCGTAACCCTTCGGTTCGGTGCCACGAACACCGTGAATCTGGCAAACATGTGGCTATTCTGCCAGCCCGCGGAATTGAACCCGCACTCACAGGGAGCTTGTCACCCGTAGTCAACCCATACCAACACGCTGGGCAGAAAGCCCATGAATATGTGTATGTCCAACATATATGTGTATAAAACATGACCGTTTCCCTATGTTCACCCCCCTCCTTCAATCCCTGAGTCGTTAAATATATTCACAGTAGCTCTGTATATCTAAGTCGGAGTAAGGCTCGCCTTGGAAATGTAAGGCTGGCGAGGAAATGTAAGGCTCGCCTTGGAAATGTAAGGCTCGCCTTGGAAATGTAAGGCTCGCCTTGGAAATGTAATGCTGGCGAGGAAAACTGGTGACAGGAAAACACGCAAAAATCAACTAAAGTTATCAGAGGACTATCATCATAGCTCTCCGGACATGTCCATAGGTGCTCCGATCTCCGCCTCAACAATTCCGGCAGCGTCCAACACGGCAATTCGGTGTTCATTAATCTCTTTGCATATTTGGTATGTCATTCTTTACGGGCTGTACCAATATTGACACCCATCTCTCAGTCTGGTCAGCGAGTGGGATTCACAAAATTGAAAACACTTCTGTTCGAAAAGACTCTCTCAGTGCAAGAGTTAATCAAGTATCAAGACTCTCTCAGTGCAAGAGTCTATCAAGACTCTCTCAGTGCAAAGAGTCATATCAGACTCAATGATTACATATCAATTCATAGGAGGAAAACCCTCACCCACCATCCTCCTCCACTGTAAAATAATAAATTCCAGTTATAATAGACCTGACTTTGATATGTTTGACATTTCAATAGTTATTGTAACTAGACCTGATTGTATGTGTGTACATAGTTATTGTAACTAGACCTGATTGTATGTGTGTACATAGTTATTGTAACTAGACCTGATTGTATGTGTGTACATAGTTATTGTAACTAGACCTGATTGTATGTGTGTACATAGTTATTGTAACTAGACCTGATTGTATGTGTGTACATAGTTATTGTAACTTGACATGATTGTATGTGTGTACATAGTTATTGTAACTTGACATGATTGTATGTGTGTACATAGTTATTGTAACTTGACATGATTGTATGTGTGTCCATAGTTATTGTAACTAGACCTGATTGTATGTGTGTACATAGTAATTGTAACTAGACCTGATTGTATGTGTGTCCATAGTTATTGTAACTTGACATGATTGTATGTGTGTACATAGTTATTGTAACTTGACATGATTGTATGTGTGTACATAGTTATTGTAACTTGACCTGATTGTATGTGTGTACATAGTTATTGTAACTTGACCTGATTGTATGTGTGTACATAGTTATTGTAACTTGACATGATTGTATGTGTGTACATAGTAATTGTAACTTGACATGATTGTATGTGTGTACATAGTTATTGTAACTTGACATGATTGTATGTGTGTACATAGTTATTGTAACTTGACATGATTGTATGTGTGTACATAGTTATTGTAACTTGACATGATTGTATGTGTGTACATAGTTATTGTAACTTGACATGATTGTATGTGTGTACATAGTTATTGTAACTTGACCTGATTGTATGTGTGTACATAGTTATTGTAACTTTACATGATTGCATGCGTGTACATAGTTATTGTAACTTGACATGATTGTATGTGTGTCCATAGTTATTGTAACTTGACATGATTGTATGTGTGTCCATAGTTATTGTAACTTGACATGATTGTATGTGTGTACATAGTTATTGTAACTTGACCTGATTGTATGTGTGTACATAGTTATTGTAACTTGACATGATTGTATGTGTACATAGTTATTGTAACTTGACATGATTGTATGTGTGTACATAGTTATTGTAACTTGACATGATTGTATGTGTGTACATAGTTATGTATTGGTGAAAAACGTTTCATAAAATTATTATTCCTTACTGTAGAATTAACTTTGCGACACAATATAACCTTGGTTTTGCTTGTTACACAATATAACCCTTGCGACACAATATAACCTTGCGACACAATATAACCCTTGCGACACAATTTAATCCTTGCGACACACTATAACCTTGCGACACAATATAACCTTGGTTTTGCTTGCGACACAATATAACCCTTGCGACACAATATAACCCTTGCGACACAATTTAACCCTTGCGAAACACAATATAACCTTGCGACACAATATAACCTTGCGACACACTATAACCTTGCGACACAATGTAACCTTGGGTTTTGCGTTCTATTTATCAATTCGTCTTATTAACCCTGTCACTCCGTAATTTGTTTTTACCTTGACAAGAATGCATTATATAACGGCTAAACTAGTATAGTGGCTTGACGTCATCTTGTTTGTGCTTGTATATCGTCTCAGTTGAAGTACACGAGTTAATGTAACAATACTGACGTCACGAGAGGTGTGGAGGAGGATAATCGGACAATGTTCACTTAATATTACAGAGAGGACTGTGGTGTATTGTACACAACAACATTGGTTTCTTAAAGATGGTCTGTAGCGTCTGTAGCGTCTGTAGCATCTGTAGCGTCTGGTTGAATGGATTAGTGCGAGGATAGTCTGTAGCGTCTGTAGCGTCTGTAGCGTCTGGTTGAATGGATTAGTGCGAGGATAGTCTGTAGCGTCTGTAGCGTCTGGTTGAATGGATTAGTGCGAGGATAGTCTGTAGCGTCTGGTTGAATGGATTAGTGCGAGGATAGTCTGTAGCGTCTGGTTGAATGGATTAGTGCGAGGATATTCTGTAGCGCCTGTAACGTCTGGTTGAATGGATTAGTGCGAGGGCTCAATCCACGGTAACGCTAAGGTGTATTTTTTCTGTCGGGAGCATACAAATGTCATAACTTGATCAGTTTCGCAGTGACTGCACTGTCGATGAGGTCATTAAATTTCACAGTTACATCCCCTTCCCTTGACATGCCATACACTGCACTTCAAAGTGGTAATACTGACAGTAATGGCAGACAAATGGTGTTGTTTAACTCGTGAAAGTTGTACATAATAACGACAGACAAATGGTGTTGTTTAACTCGTGAAAGTTGTACATAATAACGTTATTCATTGCACATTTTCAGAAAATATACTTCACATCTTTAACAAATAAATCAATAAATCTGAAGATTCGAACTTGATACTTCTAGTTATCCTTCATCTTGTCTCTAATCCTGTTTTGTCTGACAGCGTCAGGAATGAAGAGATTTATACAACGGCATTTGTGTGCGCTTCATAAATAGTGTTTTCCGCCGTCTCTGTTATCTCGGAGGTCCATCTTCTGCATAGACGGCATTTTGCTTTGTATCCACTGTATCGGAGTAACATTGCTCTCTGTGGCTCACTGTCTGTTGGCAATCTGCTTATAAGGCCGAAGCATTAAATTTGTTGTTTTATGATGAAGTTCAGTACTGATGTTGTACCCACTATTTACCTGATGTCTTCATTGCTCAACCTGTCTCTTCTTGTTAGTCCATTTCATTTGATTGAATATCTACTCAAAACAATGTTTACGTAACAAATGATCAATAAGAAAGACAAAGACAAAAACTCTTGTTTCGTATCTAGTTGTGTAAGAGTAACTCGTTTTTGGTGTCATATTTTGCTCTTCTTTGATTGTTTCTTTCTTTCTATTGATCGGATTCTAATGAAACTAAATGTACAGAGACACGTCTCGGACTAGCAATAAGAAACTGTAGGAAGACTTACCGAAATAGGATTGTCGACACAGTTTGCGGTAGTGGACATGTTGCATATTTGATGACATAATTTACCAAATATATCATTGATCAGTGAAGATACTAAGAGGATAATAAACATGCATATGTAAATAAAGAGTCGTTGTCAATATATAGACGTATAAATAGATATCACATGTAAATAGATATCACATGTAAATAGATATCACATGTAAATAGATATCACATGTAAATAGATATCACATGTAAATAGATATCACATGTAAAATATGACATGTTTATTAAGATATAAATATCTAGATATTTATCATGAGGATGACATTTTCTTGTTCTGTCTTGTATTTACTACACAACTGTCGCCACACATGTCTATACTTCTCAACTTGTTCTGTCTTGTATTTACTACACTGTCGTCACACATGTCTATAGAGTAGTACTTCTCAACTTGTGGGTCGCGACAACTTTGGGGGTCGAACACATTCTTTGATGCTCTTAGCAACCGAGACACTGCTTTACTATCCGTCTCTATGCGGGTCCGCCCAAATGTAGATACGTCTACATATGAGTACCCGGCGTTTGTGATTAATTACTATGCTCTAGTTATGTTCAATTTATAACAATGAAAATACATCATGCATATCAGATATTTACATTACAATTCATAACAGTTGCAAAATTACAGTTATGAAGTAACAACGAAAATAATTGTATAGTTGGGTGTCACCACAACACCAGGAACTGTATTAAATTGGTGCGGCATTATGAAGGTTGCCAATCACTGCTATAAGAGGACAGATTTCAGGAAGAAAGTAAGGGAGGAAATAAGTTGTGAACACTAAAATAACTTATGTCAAAATAAACAACAGTGACGAGAGTTATTCTCCTTTGATATTCATTGTTATCATGGACACATTAAATTAGTGTGTAACGGGAACTACAGGAGTAAGGTGTAAGAATGATAATACGTTGTAGGAAGTAATAGAAACAAACGGTATGTCTCTCTTGTCCGTGTAGAGAAACGTCCACAAATAATGAAATTCATTTCAATCAACGTAACTTTTCTGTTCTTCTTGATACTACAGTCGTACAACTACACGAGAACCTGGAGGCATATATTCAAATAATTTTATTAGTCTTTCTTTGGATTCTTCGAAAGCAATCAATTCTTCTTTTTTCATGTTTGTTGACATACTAGGTCTGATATAACAAATAAAAGACTCGTCATTAGGTTGAAAGCTGCGTGCCTCGGGTTAAAGAGGCTTTGATCCCCTACACAACAAACAAACAAGTACACACACACATACACTTACTACACCTTCATATGTTCAAACCCACATTTAAAAATAATTAGGAAAACAATGATTAACAAATAAGTGCCACGCACACACGAGCTACTGCCTTACACATGCACATAGTTACGATAGTTTGTTTAATGTGTCGATTATTTTAATAATTATCACGAAGTTTTAATGTGTTGATTGCTATAATAATTATCACGAAGTTTCAATAAATTATGCTATCTTAGGTCCATGGTCACTGCCAGCCTTTTTCTTGATGAAGAAATCAACGCTCGTGTAGGAAGTGCGGCTACTACATTCGGCAAACTATCAAAGCGAGCGTGGGACAACACAAAACTGACATTGCAGACGAAGATTCAAATATATCGAGCCTGTGTAATTAGCTCTTTACTATATGGCTGAGAAACATGGACAGTCTACTCAAGACACGAGAGGAGACTTAACATCTTTCACCTTCGATGTCTCCACAATATTATGAACATCAGGTGGTACGACAAGATAACCAACTCTGAAGTACTGCAACGTGCAAATCTGCCTTTCATCATGGGCATGCTCATCAGTGGACGACTAAAATAGTTAGGACATGTGCGAAGAATGGACAATGGCCGCATTACAAAACAAATGTTGTTCTGTGAACTTTCGGAGGAAGAGGCACCAGGGCAGACCACTACTCAGATATAAAGATGTCTGCAAAGCCTCAATGAAAACTTTTCTATAGGTCCCAGCACGTGGGAGGGACTAGCTGATGACAGAGTTGTGTGGAAAGCCAAATTACGAAAGGGCGCAGATTCTTTTGAGAAGAGAGTTATGTATGAGCTGAACGACAAGAGAGAAAAGCGAAAACTCAGAAGTTGTCACAGTAAAACATATGTCAATTGACTGTCTGTAAAGACGAAAGAGGCCATAAATATATCAAGATGATAGAACACATATAAACAATATTGGCGGGAGATATATTTGGTAATGAACATCAAGTGGAATGAATTCAGGAGAAGAGATGAAATTAGCGAATTATCTGGTCAACCACTAGTAACAACTGTTATAAGAAAGAGAAGATATGAAATTAGCGAATTATCTGGTCAACCACTAGTAACAACTGTTATAAGAAAGAGAAGAGATGAAATTAGCGAATTATCTGGTCAACCACTAGTAACAACTGTTATAAGAAAGAGAAGAGATGAAATTAGCGAATTATCTGGTCAACCACTAGTAACAACTGTTATAAGAAAGAGAAGAAGGAGATAAATATGTTGGACACACCTTGAGGAGAAATGATCAACGAATATCAAAGCAAGCATTGAAATAGGATGCAGAAGGTTCAAGAAAGAGAGAACGACCTAAGAAGACCCTGAAACGAACTTTGTTGAGAGAGGCAAGCAATATCGCTCTCAGTTCCATGGAAGAGGTTGAGCGAGTTGCCGAGGCTAGAACGGTATGGAGAAATTACTTGCAGGCCCTATGTAATGTATAACGGTACTAGAGGAATTATTATTATATATGTGGTGGTTTTGGTGAAGTTATATATGTGGTGGTGGTGGTGAAGTGATATATGTGGTGGTGGTGGTGGTGAAGTGATATATGTGGTGGTGGTGGTGGTGGTGTTGGTGGTGGTGGTGGTGGTGTTGGTGGTGGTGGTGAAGTGATATATGTGGTGGTGGTGTTGGTGGTGAAGTGATATATGTGGTGGTGGTGGTGGTGGTGTTGGTGGTGGTGGTGGTGGTGTTGGTGGTGGTGGTGAAGTGATATATGTGGTGGTGGTGTTGGTGGTGAAGTGATATATGTGGTGGTGGTGGTGGTGGTGTTGGTGGTGGTGGTGGTGGTGTTGGTGGTGAAGTGATATATGTGGTGGTGGTGGTGGTGGTGTTGGTGGTGAAGTGATATATGTGGTGGTGGTGGTGGTGGTGTTGGTGGTGAAGTGATATATGTGGTGGTGGTGGTGGTGGTGTTGGTGGTGGTGGTGGTGGTGTTGGTGGTGAAGTGATTATGTGTGTGGTGGTGGTGGTGGTGTTGGTGGTGGTGGTGGTGGTGTTGGTGGTGAAGTGATATATGTGGTGGTGGTGGTGGTGGTGGTGGTGGTGTTGGTGGTAAAGTGATATATGTGGTGGTGGTGGTGGTGGTGTTGGTGGTGGTGTTGGTGGTGGTGGTGGTGGTGGTGTTGGTGGTGGTGGTGGTGGTGTTGGTGGTGGTGTTGGTGGTGTTGGTGGTGAAGTGATATATGTGGTGATGTTGGTGGTGGTGGTGGTGGTGGTGGTTGTGGTGGTGGTGTTGGTGTTGGTGGTGGTGGTGGTGGTGGTGGTGGTGGTGGTGGTGTTGGTGGTGAAGTGATATATGTGGTGGTGGTGGTGGTGGTGTTGGTGGTGGTGGTGGTGGTGTTGGTGGTGAAGTGATATATGTGGTGGTGGTGGTGGTGTTGGTGGTGAAGTGATATATGTGGTGGTGGTGGTGGTGGTGTTGGTGGTGGTGTTGGTGGTGGTGGTGGTGTTGGTGGTGGTGGTGTTGGTGGTGGTGTTGGTGGTGTTGGTGGTGAAGTGATATATGTGGTGGTGTTGGTGGTGGTGGTGGTGGTGGTGGTGGTGGTGGTGTTGTTGGTGTTTGTGTTGGTGGTGGTGGTGGTGGTGGTGGTGGTGTTGGTGTTGGTGGTGGTGGTGGTGGTGGTGGTGGTGGTGTTGGTGTTGGTGGTGGTGGTGGTGGTGGTGGTGGTGGTGGGGGTGGTGTTGGTGGTGGTGGTGTTGGTGTTGGTGGTGGTGGTGGTGGTGGTGGTGGTGTTGGTGATGAAGTGATAAAGACGTTTGCTTTTTCTTCTGAAAGCCGTGGGTTTTAATTCGTGAGCTTGGCTCACGACTGCATTTTTGTTCCGGAGACTCCAGGGTTGTTACTGGAGCTACGAAATGTGTATTTTGTGCAATACTATCGGCAAATGGTGTGTCATTTTTGTAGATGCCGGCTCGTATAAGGAAACCACCAAGTGGTTACCGGGGCTCAAATTTGGGGTGTAAAGAATAGAACCACTGTTACCTGCCACGCATGTCGTAAGAGGCGATTAAGGAGGTATGGCTGAAATCGGATGCATGTGTCCACTAGGGAATGCTAACCCGAAATAAATGCTTGCAGAAAACGGATGCACCAGGCCATAAAGTGCATAACATGGTGCAACGACCCCTCACAATGAGGAATGGGATAACGGATTCTATGGTCGCCAATCTGCCTCGGAGATTTAGCCACGCGGTAAGAATGTCAGACATACCATCTCGAGGGTGGCCAAAACTTACTGCTGGAAGAGGTCGGCACAAACGAGGAAGCAGAAATCATAGGAATTATATCCTACAGAACTGCCCCCAGTATGCAGACTTGAGAAGAAAGAGGTGGTCCACTTACTCTAGCGTCCAAGACAAAATGTATGGCGTGGCTGATAATCTGAGGCAGACGCGGCCTTATTAGAAATTCCGAAATCCCAATCTAGTGAGAACGCAGAAGACAAACTGTATGACGTAGCTGATAATCTGAGGCAGACGGTGGTCTTTATTAGAAATTCCGAAATGCCAATCTAGTGAGAACGCAGAAGAAATATCAGGAAACTCGGTGAAGTCAATACTTCTCCTTGACAGAAATAAATGTATGTTATATAAGTATACATCTTAGATTCTTAAATATGGGGTCTCTGTAGCTAAGCGGTTAAGCCATTTGCCTTGTGAGTCGAAGGTCGTGCTAAGATTGTTGCTGGAGCTACGGAGTTCGTGCTTTGTGCAATAGTTTTGTCAGGTGGCGTGCCATTTCTGCCGAGAGGGACCGAGCCGTATGGGTTAAAACCCAGTACAATGAAGTCAATCCTTCGGCTTTTAAATTCGTTTCTTATTCAAGACAATAAAATGATCATTTCTTCTGGATGCACGATTTTGTTGTGAATGATTTCTACTGGATGCACAATCTTATTTTTGAATGTTTATTTGATTGTCACATTCACTGACTGTATATATTTATTGAGAGCACTGACTCGAAACATTGTCTACGATAGAGCACGTACATGGTAGATTCAGATGAGATAGTGAAATACCTCCACAACTTGGCCGCATATCTAACAAACAAATCAGACACTCATTGTCAGCGTAGCGACTTAGAAATCGACTGTACCACGATGTCAACACATGTGTAATTAGAGCTTGCTAAGTGCACAGTAAATGCTACGTTATGCCTCATTAAGACAAGCTAACATATACCTTAAATGGTACCTCATTAAGACAAGCTAACATATATCCTAAATGCTACCTCATTAAGACAAGCTAACAGATATCCTAAACGGTGGTCTTTGTGGCTAAGTAGTTAATCCATTGCCTGCATGCTGAAAGTCATGGGTTCGTTTCGCAATAACGTCGTTCTGTTAACGAGTGGAGTTCTTCAAGAGATGACTAGGATTGTTGCTTGAGTTGTGGTTCTTCAAGAGATGGCTAGGATTGTTGCTTGAGCTGCGGAGTTCTTCAAGAGATGGCTAGGATTGTTGCTTGAGCTGTGGAGTTCTTCAAGAGATGGCTAGGATTGTTGCTTGAGCTGTGGAGTTCATGCTTTGTGACGTGCTATATCTGCAGATAGGGACAACGCCAATTGGTGTCAATCCCAGTGCAATTTAGTCAATCCTTCGGCTTCATACCAACATCCCCATTTCCTCATACCAACATCCCCAATTGCTTCATACCAACATCCCCAATGGCTTCATGCCAACATCCCCAATTGCTTCATACCAACATCCCCAATTGCTTCATACTAACATCCCCAATTGCTTCATACCAACATCCCCAATTGCTTCATACCAACATGCCCAATTGCTTCATACCAACATCCCCAATTTAACCATTTAATCTCTTGGTACGTACTCACTTTGAGTCTTAATAAATAAAGCGTATTAGCTAGAGCCTCTTCCAACTGACCCTCCAATTAACCGCATAACATAACAGTCGTATTAGAGCGAAATCAAACTAGTCATCTCCAACTGAATAATTCACAAACATTGATGATCACACATACATGACATAAAGCAATATTGAAACACTTGATGATCACACGTACATCAAACACACCATGTCATATAAACTATCATTGCAAGTTCCACTTTGTGGGCGTATCTTAACTAAAGGAAAAAGCCCGCACACACAAAGATAAGGAATATATTTAGTAGAATATATCAGCTCATGCAACCTTAGACAGAATAAAAGACAGTTGGAGATAAGCGACAATAAAATAGGAAAATATCTAGCTCCTAGATGCCATTTTCATGTCAAACGGTAAGAAAAGTTTTACAAAAACCAACTCCAATGACATATGAATACAGACAGTGAGATAAGACAACAAGACATACAGACAGTGAGATAAGACAACAAGACATACAGACAGTGAGATAAGACAACAAGACATACAGACAGTGAGATAAGAAAACAAGACATACAGACAGTGAGATAAGAAAACAAGACATACAGACAGTGAGATAAGACAACAAGACATACAGACAGTGAGATAAGACAACAAGACATACAGACAGTGAGATAAGACAATAAGACATACAGACAGTGAGATAAGACAACAAGACATACAGACAGTGAGATAAGACAACAAGACATACAGACACACAGATAGAATTATATATATATCCCGTCTGTAAATGTCATAGAATAGGAAACATGTTTTAGAAAAGGTAAATAATTGGTCAGTTTTCTAACGACATTTGATATAGAACAGCAAACATGAATAACTTTATTGAAGGTCTGGTTTATCTTTGACAGAATCATCGTATGCAGTATTTTATTGATGATTGACAAATCAACTCAATCATCAAGATATTTGAGTTCTAGATATATTTATGATTAAAGTTGAGAGAACAAGAAAAGTGTGTTGCACGGAAATATGGGACGCCTTCTGTTTGTATGTTGAATTACAGTTTATGTTCACTAGACTTTAGCCACGGGCAGATTTGCAAGCAAATTCTAGACTTTAGCCACGGGCAGATTTGCAAGCAAATTCTAGACTTTAGCCACGGGCAGATTTGCAAGCAAATTCGTTCCTTTGGAATTTTACAGATGGTAAAAATAGACCTCAACGTTCAGAAAGCAATTGCAAACTACTGAACGTATAAGTGGTGCCTAGAAAATCAACGACTCGCTTACTGTGGTTGAAGGTGACGTCATGTCAAGGATATGCCACGATTTTCTTTTCCTTTTCAGTTTTTTGTACATTAGATGATACTGCAGGATAGTTATCTACTTTTGTACATTAGATGATACTGCAGGATAGTTATCTACTTTTGTACATTAGATGATACTGCAGGATAGTTATCTACTTGTGTACATTAGATGATACTGCAGGATAGTTATCTACTTTTGTACATTAGATGATACTGCAGGATAGTTATCTACTTTTGTACATTAGATGATACTGCAGGATAGTTATCTACTTTTGTACATTAGATGATACTGCAGGATAGTTATCTACTTTTGTACATTAGATGATACTGCAGGATAGTTATCTACTTTTGTACATTAGATGATACTGCAGGATAGTTATCTACTTTTGTACATTAGATGATACTGCAGGATAGTTATCTACTTTTGTACATTAGATGATACTGCAGGATAGTTATCTACTTTTGTACATTAGATGATACTGCAGGATAGTTATCTACTTTTGTACATTAGATGATACTGCAGGATAGTTATCTACTTTTGTACATTAGATGATACTGCAGGATAGTTATCTACTTTTGTACATTAAATGATACTGCAGGATAGTTATCTACTTTTGTACATTAGATGATACTGCGGGATAGTTATCTACTTTTGTACATTAGATGATACTGCGGGATAGTTATCTACTTTTGTACATTAGATGATACTGCAGGATAGTTATCCACTTTTGTACATTAGATGATACTGCAGGATAGTTATCTACTTTTGTACATTAGATGATACTGCAGGATAGTTACGCACTTTTGTACATTAGATGGTACTGCGGGATAGTTATCTACTTTTGTACATTAGATGGTACTGCAGGATAGTTATCCACTTTTTGTACAGTAGATGATACTGCAGGATAGTTATCCACTTTTGTACATTAGATGGTACTGCAGGATAGTTATCTACTTTTGTACATTAGATGGTACTGCAGGACAGTTATCCACTTTTGTACATTAGATGGTACTGCAGGATAGTTATCCACTTTTGTACATTAGATGGTAATGCAGGATAGTTATCCACTTTTGTACATTAGATGATACTGCAGGATAGTTATCCACTTTTGTACATTAGATGGTACTGCAGGAAAGTTATCCACTAAGACATATGGACATTAATAATAATAATTCCTCTCGTACCGTTATACGTTACATAGGCCTGCAAGTACTTTCTCCATACCTCTCTATCCTGGCAATATTTCCTGCCTCTCTCAGCAAAGTTCGTTTCAGGGTTTCCTCTCTTTCTTGAACTCTTTGCATCCCACTTCAATACCTGCTTTGATATTCGTTGATCATTTCTCCTCAAGGTGTGCCCAACATATCTCCATCTTCTCTTTCTTATAACAGTTGTCACTAGTGGTTGACCTGACATGTCTCTGATTTCATCATTTCTCCTGAATTCGTTCCATTTTATATTCATTATTGTTCGCAGACATCTATTTAGAAACTTGTAAGAAAGGACGCCATACCGTTATGGACATTAATATTGATTAATTATAGGATGTGACATTAGATGTTAGTATTTTCTCAATAGCCACATCAGAAAATCGACATTTAAGGACAAACATTGCACCGCTGATTTCATACCGATCTCGTGACCACTAATCAAACGACCAATGCAGGAAGGACGGAGAAGACGAAATGTAAGAATTTCCCAACTGCTGACTTGGCTTGTAATGACCTCCTTTATATATCTATATCTATGGGAGTCCGTTTGCCGGTGCGATTGTTCTATTTAATTGTCAGTCGATGGTCGGTTAGTTCTAAATGTTCTATTTAATTGTCAGTCGATGGTCGGTTAGTTCTAAATGTTCTATTTAATTGTCAGTCGATGTTCGGTTAGTTCTAAATGTTCTATTTAATTGTCAGTGGATGGTCGGTTAGTTCTAAATGTTCTATTTAATTGTCAGTTGATGGTCGGTTAGTTCTAAATGTTCTATTTAATTGTCAGTCGATGTTCGGTAAGTTCTAAATGTTCTATTTAATTGTCAGTAGATGGTCGATAAGTTCTAAATGTTCTATTTAATTGTCAGTCGATGGTCGGTTAGTTCTAAATGTTCTATTTAATTGTCAGTCGATGGTCGGTTAGTTCTAAATGTTCTATTTAATTGTCAGTCGATGGTCGGTTAGTTCTAAATGTTCTATTTAATTGTCAGTCGATGGTCGGTTAGTTCTAAATGTTCTATTTAATTGTCAGTCGATGGTCGGTTAGTTCTAAATGTTCTATTTAATTGTCAGTCGATGGTCGGTAAGTTCTAAATGTTCTATTTAATTGTCAGTCGATGTTCGGTAAGTCCTAAATGTTCTATTTAATTGTCAGTCGATGGTCGGTTAGTTCTAAATGTTCTATTTAATTGTCAGTCGATGGTCGGTTAGTACTAAATGTTCTATTTAATTGTCAGTCGATGTTCGGTTAGTTCTAAATGTTCTATTTAATTGTCAGTCGATGGTCGGTTAGTTCTAAATGTTATATTTAATTGTCAGTGAATGGTCGGTTAGTTCTAAATGTTTTATTTAATTGTCAGTCGATGGTCGGTTAGTTCTAAATGTTCTATTTAATTGTCAGTCGATGGTCGGTTAGTTCTAAATGTTCTATTTAAATGTCAGTCGATGGTCGGTTAGTTCTAAATGTTCTATTTAATTGTCATTCGATGGTCGGTTAGTTCTAAATGTTCTATTTAATTGTCAGTCGATGGTCGGTTAGTTCTAAATGTTCTATTTAATTGTCAGTCGATGGTCGGTTAGTTCTAAATGTTCTATTTAATTGTCAGTCGATGGTCGGTTAGTTCTAAATGTTCTATTTAATTGTCAGTCGATGTTCGGTTAGTTCTAAATGTTCTATTTAATTGTCAGTCGATGTTCGGTTAGTTCTAAATGTTCTATTTAATTGTCAGTCGATGGTCGGTTAGTTCTAAATGTTCTATTTAATTGTCAGTCGATGTCGGTTAGTTCTAAATGTTCTATTTAATTGTCAGTCGATGGTCGGTTAGTTCTAAATGTTCTATTTAATTGTCAGTCGTTGTTCGGTTAGTTCTAAATGTTCTATTTAATTGTTAGTCGATGTTCGGTTAGTTCTAAATGTTCTATTTAATTGTCAGTCGATGGTCGGTTAGTTCTAAATGTTCTATTTAATTGTCAGTCGATGTTCGGATAGTTCTAAATGTTCTATTTAATTGTCAGTCGATGTTCGGTTAGTTCTAAATGTTCTATTTAATTGTCAGTCGATGGTCGGTTAGTTCTAAATGTTCTATTTAATTGTCAGTCGATGGTCAGTTAGTTCTAAATGTTCTATTTAATTGTCAGTCGATGGTCGGTTAGTTCTGAATGGTCTATTTAATTGTCAGTCGATGGTCGGTTAGTTCTAAATGTTCTATTTAATTGTCAGTCGATGGTCGGTTAGTTCTGAATGTTCTATTTAATTGTCAGTCGATGGTCGGTTAGTTCTAAATGTTCTATTTAATTGTCAGTCGATGGTCGGTTAGTTCTAAATGTTCTATTTAATTGTCAGTCGATGGTCGATTAGTTCTGAATGTTCTATTTAATTGTCAGTCGATGGTCGGTTAGTTCTAAATGTTCTATTTAATTGTCAGTCGATGGTCGGTTAGTTCTAAATGTTCTAATTAACTGTCAGTCGATGGTCGGTTAGTTCTAAATGTTCTATTTAATTGTCAGTCGATGGTCGGTTAGTTCTAAATGTTCTATTTAATTGTCAGTCGATGGTCGGTTAGTACTAAATGTTCTATTTAATTGTCAGTCGATGTTCGGTTAGTTCTAAATGTTCTATTTAATTGTCAGTCGATGGTCGGTTAGTTCTAAATGTTATATTTAATTGTCAGTGAATGGTCGGTTAGTTCTAAATGTTTTATTTAATTGTCAGTCGATGGTCGGTTAGTTCTAAATGTTCTATTTAATTGTCAGTCGATGGTCGGTTAGTTCTAAATGTTCTATTTAAATGTCAGTCGATGGTCGGTTAGTTCTAAATGTTCTATTTAATTGTCATTCGATGGTCGGTTAGTTCTAAATGTTCTATTTAATTGTCAGTCGATGGTCGGTTAGTTCTAAATGTTCTATTTAATTGTCAGTCGATGGTCGGTTAGTTCTAAATGTTCTATTTAATTGTCAGTCGATGGTCGGTTAGTTCTAAATGTTCTATTTAATTGTCAGTCGATGTTCGGTTAGTTCTAAATGTTCTATTTAATTGTCAGTCGATGTTCGGTTAGTTCTAAATGTTCTATTTAATTGTCAGTCGATGGTCGGTTAGTTCTAAATGTTCTATTTAATTGTCAGTCGATGTCGGTTAGTTCTAAATGTTCTATTTAATTGTCAGTCGATGGTCGGTTAGTTCTAAATGTTCTATTTAATTGTCAGTCGTTGTTCGGTTAGTTCTAAATGTTCTATTTAATTGTTAGTCGATGTTCGGTTAGTTCTAAATGTTCTATTTAATTGTCAGTCGATGGTCGGTTAGTTCTAAAAAGTTCTATTTAATTGTCAGTCGATGTTCGGATAGTTCTAAATGTTCTATTTAATTGTCAGTCGATGTTCGGTTAGTTCTAAATGTTCTATTTAATTGTCAGTCGATGGTCGGTTAGTTCTAAATGTTCTATTTAATTGTCAGTCGATGGTCAGTTAGTTCTAAATGTTCTATTTAATTGTCAGTCGATGGTCGGTTAGTTCTGAATGGTCTATTTAATTGTCAGTCGATGGTCGGTTAGTTCTAAATGTTCTATTTAATTGTCAGTCGATGGTCGGTTAGTTCTGAATGTTCTATTTAATTGTCAGTCGATGGTCGGTTAGTTCTAAATGTTCTATTTAATTGTCAGTCGATGGTCGGTTAGTTCTAAATGTTCTATTTAATTGTCAGTCGATGGTCGATTAGTTCTGAATGTTCTATTTAATTGTCAGTCGATGGTCGGTTAGTTCTAAATGTTCTATTTAATTGTCAGTCGATGGTCGGTTAGTTCTAAATGTTCTAATTAACTGTCAGTCGATGGTCGGTTAGTTCTAAATGTTCTATTTAATTGTCAGTCGATGTTCGGTTAGTTCTAAATGTTCTATTTAATTGTCAGTCGATGGTCGGTTAGTTCTAAATGTTCTATTTAATTGTCAGTCGATGGTCGGTTAGTTCTAAATGTTCTATTTAATTGTCAGTCGATGGTCGGTTAGTTCTAAATGTTCTATTTAATTGTCAGTCGATGTTCGGTTAGTTCTAAATGTTCTATTTAATTGTCAGTCGATGGTCGGTTAGTTCTAAATGTTCTATTTAATTGTCAGTCGATGTCGGTTAGTTCTAAATGTTCTATTTAATTGTCAGTCGATGGTCGGTTAGTTCTAAATGTTCTATTTAATTGTCAGTCGTTGTTCGGTTAGTTCTAAATGTTCTTTTTAATTGTCAGTCGATGTTCGGTTAGTTCTAAATGTTCTATTTAATTGTTAGTCGATGTTCGGTTAGTTCTAAATGTTCTATTTAATTGTCAGTGGATGTTCGGTTAGTTCTAAATGTTCTATTTAATTGTCAGTCGATGGTCGGTTAGTTCTAAATGTTCTATTTAATTGTCAGTCGATGTTCGGTTAGTTCTAAATGTTCTATTTAATTGTCAGTCGATGTTCGGTTAGTTCTAAATGTTCTATTTAATTGTCAGTCGATGGTCGGTTAGTTCTAAATGTTCTATTTAATTGTCAGTCGATGGTCGGTTAGTTCTAAATGTTCTATTTAATTGTCAGTCGATGGTCGATTAGTTCTGAATGTTCTATTTAATTGTCAGTCGATGGTCGGTTAGTTCTAAATGTTCTATTTAATTGTCAGTCGATGGTCGGTTAGTTCTAAATGTTCTATTTAATTGTCAGTCGATGGTCGGTTAGTTCTAAATGTTCTATTTAATTGTCAGTCGATGGTCGGTTAGTTCTAAATGTTCTATTTAATTGTCAGTCGATGGTCGGTTAGTTCTAAATGTTCTATTTAATTGTCAGTCGATGGTCGGTTAGTTCTAAATGTTCTATTTAATTGTCAGTCGATGGTCGGTTAGTTCTAAATGTTCTATTTAATTGTCAGTTTCTGGTCGGTTAGTTCTAAATGTTCTATTTAATTGTCAGTCGATGGTCGGTTAGTTCTAAATGTTCTATTTAATTGTCAGTCGATGGTCGGTAAGTTCTAAATGGCAGGGTACGTTATGAGTGAATGTCGTCTATATGAATGTCGTCTATATGAATGTCGTCTATATGAATGTCGTCTATATGAATGTCGTCTATATGAATGTCGTCTATATGAATGTCGTCTATATGAATGTCGTCTATAGAATGTCGTCTATATGAATGTCGTCTATATGAATGTCGTCTATATGAATGTCGTCTATATGAATGTCGTCTATATGAATGTCATCTATATGAATGTCGTCTATATGAATGTCGTCTATATGAATGTCGTCTATATGAATGTCGTCTATAGTGGCACCTGTATGTTGCCATGACTCTCAAGAGAGCAAAAAATAGTAACACTGCGACCTACAATGCATGTCGTAAGAGGCGATTGAGGTAGGGACCTAGAGAAGCTTCCCTAGTAAATAAAAAGCGCCGCAGAAATCGGATGTGCTGGCCTACTGCTAGGCACATAACTGGTAGAACGTACAATCGCTCTTAAGATTGGATCACATACAAAATGCCACGATTTTCCTATGTTTTTTCTTTCTAATTACTCTTTGTGTTATTTACATCGATGGGTCAGGTTGTTAGTCACTTGAGTATCTCGTGACTGTTCCAGATGTGTAGTGGTTGAGTTATAAGAGAAGAGATTGGTGCTACCCAGTGCCGGATTAGGCTAGCGCGGGGCCCGTAGCAAATTTTAGCGCGGGCCCTAGGTTTTGTATGATAATAAAATAAAACACAACTTTTACAAACAAACTTTTCTTGATTTAATGTGAGCACATTTAGAGATACTACTAGACAAATCAATTTCTCTAAGTAAATTACATTCAATGTTCATTAAGGTGAGGTTATTTAGACGATCTTATCCCATCATGTTTCTTAACTCACTTTTTATACACTTTAATGTTGAAAAAGAACGTTCTCCGCTGCAGTTAGTAATCATTAAAAACTAGTAAATTCGTAAGACTATTTCTACATTTGGGAAACACGACTCTAATAAATTTTCCATTATAAGTTTATAAAATTGCAGTTCTAGAGCCTCATGCTTTTCGTTGCAAATAGCAGCAGCTACATTAGTTTTAAGAAGTTCAGTGAACTGCATAAAGTTCGTCGCCTAGGCTTTCTTCCAAATCCTCTTGGTAAGAGCTGACAATATTTGGAGTTCTTTAAAGATCTCTTCTCTGTAATAGATTTTAACTGCCGGAGTATTCCAAATACACCAGTCACTCTATGGTACAGCCTAAATCAATAACTTTCAAACAAAACAGAACAGTTGTCCTTTAGTTTCTGTATAACACAACCAATCTTTCACGTGAGTTTTGTTTGTTGGTGTATGTGTGTATGTGAAAACGACTTTCGACAAAATCGTGGATTGTTTGAAGTTGTTTGGCCATTCACCAATATCGTTGGAGTACATTTTACTTTCGCTGTGTTTTTGGCTTGTAGATGATGTTGCTACATTAAAAGCATGTGCTGTGCTTTCTGCCTCTTTTTGGCTTGAAGATGATATGGCTAAATTGGGAGGACTTGTTGTACATTCGATTTCAGTTTGTCTTGTGAAAAATGTGGCTAAATCGTAAAGAGTTGCTGATCTTAATGGTAATATTGGTAATGATGATTCTTCTATACCACTGCTTTCATCTACTACACAGTAGGACACGTCTTCTGTATTTTCTTCTTCGATTTCGTTGGATTCAGCACCATCACACACGACATTTAAAAATTCAGACAGCGTGCGTGTTTTTGATATAACATCTGGTTATTTTTCCATTTTCATCTGTCACATAGGCGCGGGGCCCCTAGAAGCGCGGGGCCCTTAGCATTTGCTACTTCTGCTACTAGGCTAATCCGGCTCTGGTGCTACCTGTGACTATGGAAGTTATTGAGAGATTGGTGCTACCTGTGACTATGGAAGTTATTGAGAGATTGGTGCTACCTGTGACTATGGAAGTTATTGAGAGATTGGTGCTACCTGTGACTATGGAAGTTATTGAGAAATTGGTGCTACCTGTGACTATTGACGTTATGCAGTGACTAAAGTAATGTCCTGGCTGAAGACGCAGTCAACTCAAGTCTCTATTATCAGTGACTCACTGCTCCACAGATGGTCGGTTGTGGGTTGCAGTGATGGAGTCTGTGCTCACAAGTAAGGTCGGTTGTGTGGGTTGCGCAGTGATGAAGTTTGTGGTAGTTCGGCACTGGAGTGAGATATCTTCCTTCTCTCACGCAGACATACAGGAGTCGAGAAAATTAACGAGCGGACAGACTTACTGGCACGGCTCTACGGTGGACGCAGTACAGCTATAGAAACGAGCTGATAACATGGACGTGATTAGGGAGACGAGTCGGTCAAAGGAGTCAAGTGGTGATTTGGATTCTACGTCCATGACCCGACTACAGAAACCTGGAGTCAAACGTGGTTCTGCTAGATTTGAACATTATACGGGTAGTAAATGGTGTGTGATTAACCAACACTGAACTGGAATTGTCGCGTGCTGATGGATATATGAAGGGTAAGATCACCGCACTAATAGTCTTGTGTTCGAGTCCAGTAAAGATGATCCCAGAGACCTTGCTAACTAACAAACTATTTGCTCATCTCTTCTATCAAACTATTTGCTCATCTCTTCTATCAAACTAATGTTTCATATAATCAGCTTGTGTATCTTTGATCTCATCTCAGACTTTATCAACTTGATATAGTTTAGTTGTTGTATGTACCGTTTTCTGGACTTCTCTGTCATTTCACAAGATTATTCTTATTATTTGATGTGTCCATGTTTTCTGAGTTCACTTTCTTATCGGAATCATGTTTGTAAGAGAGATTACATTTATGTTAATACAATAATAACAACTTTCGCCATTGCTTATTTTTTTTATTTATTTGATATTTACACAATACACTCATTGAAGATTAGTGACTTACATACACTCATTGAAGATTAGTAACTTACATACACTCATTGAAGATTAAAATGCTTACAACCTCATTGAAAAATTAATAACTTACATCATCATTGAAAAATTAATGACCCTTTTCCCATTAAAAAACCCCATTGAAATTGGGGCTTACATACACTCATTGAAATTGGGGACTTTACCTCTTTAAGATTGTTTAAAACATACACTCATTGAAGATTAGTAACACATACACTCTTGAAGATTGGGAACTTACATCACCAGAAATTGTGCCCCTTTCCCTCATTAAAAAATTAGTAAAACCCCTACACTCATTAAGATTAGGGGGACCAAACTCAATTTGGTTGTGCTTACAACCACTCATTGAAAATTGTGACTTAATTTCCTCATTAAAAGGGAATTGTGATTGGGGAAACACCCCATTGAAGATTATTTACTTTCCTTTAAATCATTGAAATTGTAACTTACATACACTCCCTTGAAATTTTTTTGACTTACCCTACAAATCATTGAAGATTAATAACCCTTTAAAACATTTGAAGATTAGTACTTAAAACACTCATTGAAGATTAGTAACTTACATACCTCATTAAAGATTAGTAACTTATGGGGGAATAAAACCCCCCTTTAAATTAGTAACTCTACACTCATTAAGGTTGGGGCTTAATACACTCAAAAAGGTTGTGGCTTAATACCTCATTGAAAAATTGGGGGACTTACATCCTCTGAAGGTTGTGACTTACATACACTCATTGAAAAATTAAATTTCCCCACATCCCCCCCTTTTGAAGGTTATGTCAATTACACCCCATTTGAAAATTGGGGGGTGACTTACAAAACTCATTGAAAAATTGGGGACCCCCTTAATAACTCTTTTTAAAATTTAAAATTAAAATACAAGGGTTAAATTAAGGTTGGGCAATCATTTTTTCCTCATTTTGGGAAAATTAGTAATTTTTAAACACCTACTGGAAGGATTTATACCTCATTTACCCCCCATTGAAAAATTAGTGACTTATTAATTTCCCCTTTATTGGGAAAATTGTAATTTCCATACCTAATAAATTATTATTTCATACCCATTGAAGGTTTGTGGAAATTTTAATTTTATTAACCTCATTAAGATTAGTAAAACATACACTCAGAAAATTACAATTACATACACCATTGGTTGTGGCTTCCCTACTCAGGGAAAAATTGGGGAATTACACCAAACCCCTTAAAGGTTGGGGAAATTACCTTTCACTTTTGGGGAAAAATTAGTGACTTTACACTCATTGAAGATTGGGGGGCCAATAAATCATTGAAAATTAGGGAAATTTTAAAATACACTTTTTGGTTGGTTTTAAATTGTTTTTCATCATTGAAGATTGTGGGCTTACATCACTCATTGAAGATTAATGCTTACCAAAACTCATTGAAAAATTAACCCAAATTTCTACACTCAATTAAAAAATTAGTGACTTCCCCACCCAAAAAGGGTCTCTGCCCCAACACAATAAACCCCCCCAAAAGACCCCACAAATTTCAATAATTAATTTAAAATTGTTAATTTATTTTACCTTTATTGAAAATTGTTTTACCCCTTACTTTATTTTAAGGGGGTTTTTTAATCTTACAAATTTTTTCACCCCATTGAAAGGGGGTTGTGAAATTACATACACTCTTTAAGATTTATTTAACTTAATAAAACTTTTATTGGGAAAATTTGTCTTTACACTC
Organism: Arion vulgaris; assembly: GCA_020796225.1. NCBI lineage: Eukaryota > Metazoa > Mollusca > Gastropoda > Stylommatophora > Arionidae > Arion > Arion vulgaris. The sequence goes on from CM036765.1 coordinate 1,666,410, forward strand.
ATTGAAAATTAGTTACCCTTTTCCCAATACACCATTGAAGGTTAGGTTTAACCTTTTTTCATAACATCATTGAAGGTTGGGGAAATTACATACACTCATTGAAGGTTTGTTTTAAAACCCCTCATTGAAAAATTGTAACCCCTTAATACCATTTACCTTTAAGTTGGGGACTTCCCCCTTTTTTTTAAAATTTTTTGCCTTCCCTTAATTTTTTTGAAATTGGGGGGCTTACATTTAAACCTTCCCAATTTAAATTAGTGGATTTTACTTTTCCTCATTGAAATTGGTGTTTTCATACCCTTTTGAAGATTGGGGATTACATTTCCTCATTGAAAATTGGGTGACACATACACTTTAAAAGATTAGTGACTTCCCTCATTTGGTTGTGACTTACATACACCATTGAAAAATTGTAACCCCTTAAATTTTCCCCCTTTTTTAAATTAAATAAATTTTAAAAATACATCATTGAAGATTAGTACCACATACACTCTTTAAATTAGTGATTAATACACTCATTGAAGATTAGTTTTCATTTCCCAATAAGATTGTGACTTAATACACTCATTTTTAAGGTTGTGACTTAATACACTCATTGAAGATTAGTGACTTACATACCCCCTTTTGGCTGAAATTGAAATTTATTATCACTTTATTGAAATTAGGCTTATACACTCATTGAAAATTTGGCTTCCCTACACTTTGAAAAATTAGTGACACATAAATTTTGGGTTGTGTTCATACACTCATTGGAAAAATTTTTAGAATTAATACACTAAAGAAATTAATGACTTTACAAAAAAAATTATTGAAAATTAGTAAAACATACCTCATTGAAAATTTGGGGTTTTTATACACTATTGAAGGTTGGGGACTTACATAATTTTTGAAGATTATACTTAATTTTAATAAATTTTGGTTAGTTCTTTATTTTTTAAAACTCAATTTAAATTAAATACTTTCATATTAAAAACCATTTGGAAGTTAGTGAACTTACATACACTCATTGAAGGTTGGGGACTTACATACATCATTGAAGAATTAGTGATTACATACACTCATTGAAGATTAAAATACTTACAAAACTCATTGAAGATTTGTGACTTGTTACACTTTTAAGATTAGTACTTACTACACTCTTGAAGATTAGTGACTTACATACACTCATTGAAGATTGTGGGTTACATACACTATTAAGATTAGTAAATTAATACACTTTTAAGATTAGTACTTAATATACACTATTTAAATTAAATTTACCTCAAAAAGTTAGTACTTCTTACACTTCATTGAAGATTGTGACTTTCATACACTCATTAAATCAGTACTTACAACAACTAAGATTAGTACACATACACTATTGAAGATTATACTTACTACACTATTAAGATTGTGACTTACATACACTATTGAAAGATTAGTAAATTACATTTAATCATTGAAGATTAGTAACTAATCACCTTTATATGAAGATTATTGACTTAACATACACTATTGAAGATTGTGACTTAAATCACTTCATTAGAAGATTATTACTTACATACACTCTTGAAGATTAGAACTTACATCATTATGAAGATTATGAAATCACATACACTAAAAAAGATTAGTGACTTACATACAAATAAAATTTAAGATTTTTACTTACATACATATTGAAAGATTAGTAATTAATACACTCTTAAAGATTAAATAAATTACATACCTATTGAAGATTAGTAACATTCTTAAAGTTACATACACTCATTGAAGATTAGTAACTTAATACACTCATTGAAGATTAGTAAACATACATCATTAAAATTAGTACTTCAACACCATTAAAATTTTTGCCTCCCTATAACTATTGAAGATTAGTAAAACATACATCTTTTAAAATTAGTACTTAATACACCATTGAAGATTAGTTTAAAAATACATATTGGATTAGGGTTAATACACTCATTGAAGATTAGTGAAAATACATCATTTAAGATTGTAAATTACATACACCATTGAAATAAAACTTACATACACTTTTTGAAGATTAGTGATTAATACACTCATTGAAGATTAACACTACATATTAAATTGCTTTCATATGAGATTAGTGACTTAATACACTCATTGAAGATTAGTACTTACATACACTCATTGAAGATTAGTAAATTACATACACTCATTGAAGATTAGTACTTACATACACTCATTGAAGATTAGTAAATTACATACACTCATTGAAGATTAGTAACACATACACTCATTGAAGATTAATGACTTACATACACTCATTGAAGATTAGTACTTACATACACTCATTGAAGATTAGTAAATTACATACACTCATTGAAGATTAGTAACTTACATACACTCATTGAAGATTAGTGACTTAATACACTATTGAAGATTAGTACTTACATCACTTTATTGAAGATTAGTAAATTACATACACTCATTGAAGATTAGTAAATTTCATACACTCATTGAAGATTAGAATTTACATACACTCATTTAAGATTAGTAACTTACATACACTCATTGAAGATTAGTGACTTACATACACTCATTGAAGATTATGACTTCTTTCACTCATTGAAATTAGTGACTACATACACTCATTGAAGATTAGTAACTTACATACACTCATTGAAGATTAGTAACTTACATACACTCATTGAAGATTAGTACGTACACTCATTTTAAGATTAGTAAATTACATACACTCATTGAAGATTAGTAAATTACATACACTCATTGAAGATTAGTAACAACCAATGTAAGATAACTTACTATAGAAAGAACTATTGCAAAATACACTGCTGTAGAAACAGCTATTGCAAAAAATATTACTGAAAAGTGCTAGTTCTTCTGCTTCTTTGTATTTGAATATATTTACTGTTATGTTATATCACAGACTACGTTATATCACAGACTACGCTATATCACAGACTACGCTATATCACAGACTACGGTATATCACAGACTACGCTATATCACAGATTACGTTATATCACAGACTACGCTATATCACAGACTACGGTATATCACAGACTACGCTATATCACAGATTACGGTATATCACAGACTACGCTATATCACAGACTACAGTATATCACAGACTACGCTATATCACAGATTACGGTATATCACAGACTATGCTATATCACAGACTACGGTATATCGCAGACTACGCTATATCACAGATTACGTTATATCACAGACTACGCTATATCACAGACTACGTTATATCACAGACTACGTTATATCACAGACTACGCTATATCTGAGACTACGGTATATCACATACTACGCTATATCACAGATTACGTTATATCACAGACTACGCTATATCACAGACTACGGTATATCACAGACTACGCTATATCACAGATTACGGTATATCACAGACTACGCTATATCACAGACTACGGTATATCACAGACTACGCTATATCACAGATTACGGTATATCACAGACTACGCTATATCACAGACTACGGTATATCACAGACTACGGTATATCACAGATTACGTTATATCACAGACTACGCTATATCACAGACTACGTTATATCACAGACTACGCTATATCACAGACTACGTTATATCACAGACTACGTTATATCACAGACTACGTTATATCACAGACTACGTTATATCACAGACTACCAATCAAAATTTTGACAAAATATGATTTTTCTCGGCAACATCACATTCATTTTGAACAGGGAGCCTTTGTCAGAGCTGTCTTTCCTTTTCAGTCCTTTTTAAGATTGTACAGTTATGGTAAGTCTGTCACTAGGAGGTCTCTGTAAACTAAGTGATTAAACCATTGCCTTGCGCTTCGAAGGTCTTATGTTCGAATCCGGACCGCGCTGTTCTCTTCACCAGTGATTTTTTTCCAAACACACATGGGAGCTACGTAGTTCACGCTTTGTGCAATACTCTCGGCAGGTGCCGTGACATTTCTACGCAGAGGGAAAGAGCTATTTGGAGTAAAACCCGGTGCAATAAAGTCAATCCTTCAATCTTAGACTCTTTAGTCTGTTACCAGAGCCACCGCTCCCTAGTTCACCTTTAGTCTGTCACTAGAACCACCGCTTCCCAGTTCACAGACTCCTGCGTCGACTTTGGCAATGTCGTTTGTATAGAAATTAACATACAGAAGAGATGAGGAAAGTAACATACAGAAGAGACGAGGAAAGTAACATACAGAAGAGACAAGGAAAGTAACATACAGAAGAGACAAGTAAAGTAACATACAGAAGAGACAAGGAAAGTAACATACAGAAGAGACAAGGAAAGTAACATACAGAAGAGACGAGGAAAGTAACATACAGAAGAGACGAGGAAAGTAACATAAAGAAGAGACGAGGAAAGTAACATACAGAAGAGACGAGGAAAGTAACATACAGAAGAGACGAGGAAAGTAACATACAGAAGAGACGAGGAAAGTAACATACAGAAGAGACGAGGAAAGTAACATACAGAAGAGAAGAGGAAAGTAACATACAGAAGAGACAAGGAAAGTAACATACAGAAGAGACAAGGAAAGTAACATACAGAAGAGACAAGAAAGTAACATACAGAAGAGACAAGGAAAGTAACATACAGAAGAGACAAGGAAAGTAACAAACAGAAGGGACAAGGAAAGTAACATACAGAAGAGACAAGGAAAGTAACATACAGAAGAGATGAGGAAAGTAACATACAGAAGAGACAAGGAAAGTAACATACAGAAGAGACAAGGAAAGTAACATACAGAAGAGACGAGGAAAGTAACATACAGAAGAGAAGAGGAAAGTAACATACAGAAGAGACAAGGAAAGTAACATACAGAAGAGACAAGGAAAGTAACACACAGAAGAGACGAGGAAAGTAACATACAGAAGATACAAGGAAAGTAACATACAGAAGAGATGAGGAAAGTAACATACAGAAGAGACGAGGAAAGTAACATACAGAAGAGACGAGGAAAGTAACATACAGAAGAGAAGAGGAAAGTAACATACAGAAGAGACAAGGAAAGTAACATACAGAAGAGACAAGGAAAGTAACACACAGAAGAGACGAGGAAAGTAACATACAGAAGATACAAGGAAAGTAACATACAGAAGAGACGAGGAAATTAACATACAGAAGAGACGAGGAAAGTAACATACAGAAGAGACAAGGAAAGTAACATACAGAAGAGACAAGGAAAGTAACATACAGAAGAGACAAGGAAAGTAACATACAGAAGAGACAAGGAAAGTAATATACAGAAGAGACAAGGAAATTAACATACAGAAGAGACGAGGAAAGTAACATACAGAAGAGACAAGGAAAGTAACATACAGAAGAGACAAGGAAAGTAACATCAGAAGAGACAAGGAAAGTAACATACAGAAGAGACAAGGAAAGTAACATACAGAAGAGACAAGGAAAGTAACATACAGAAGAGACAAGGAAAGTAACATACAGAAGAGACAAGGAAAGTAACAAACATAAGGGACAAGGAAAGTAACATACAGAAGAGACAAGGAAAGTAACATACAGAAGAGATGAGGAAAGTAACATACAGAAGAGACAAGTAAAGTAACATACAGAAGAGACAAGGAAAGTAACATACAGAAGAGACAAGGAAAGTAACATACAGAAGAGACAAGGAAAGTAACATACAGAAGAGACAAGGAAAGTAACATACAGAAGAGACAAGGAAAGTAACATACAGAAGAGACAAGGAAAGTAACATACAGAAGAGACAAGGAAAGTAACATACAGAAGAGACAAGGAAAGTAACATACAGAAGAGACAAGGAAAGTAACATACAGAAGAGACAAGGAATATAACATACAGAAGAGACAAGGAAAGTAACATACAGAAGAGACAAGGAAAGTAACATACAGAAGAGACAAGAAGTAACATACAGAAGAGACGAGAAAGTAACATACAGAAGAGACGAGGAAAGTAACTTACAGAAGAGACAAGGAAAGTAACATACAGAAGAGAAGAGGAAAGTAACATACAGAAGAGACAAGGAAAGTAACATACAGAAGAGACAAGGAAAGTAACACACAGAAGAGACGAGGAAAGTAACATACAGAAGAGACAAGGAAAGTAACATACAGAAGAGACAGGAAATTAACATACAGAAGAGACGAGGAAAGTAACATACAGAAGAGACAAGGAAAGTAACATACAGAAGAGACAAGGAAAGTAACATACAGAAGAGACAAGAAAGTAACATACAGAAGAGACAAGGAAAGTAACATACAGAAGAGACAAGGAAAGTAACATACAGAAGAGACAAGGAAAGTAACATACAGAAGAGACAAGAAAGTAACATACAGAAGAGACAAGGAAAGTAACATACAGAAGAGACAAGAAAGTAACATACAGAAGAGACAAGGAAAGTAACATACAGAAGAGACAAGGAAAGTAACAAACAGAAGGGACAAGGAAAGTAACATACAGAAGAGACAAGGAAAGTAACATACAGAAGAGACAAGGAAAGTAACATACAGAAGAGATGAGTAAAGTAACATACAGAAGAGACAAGGAAAGTAACATACAGAAGAGACAAGGAAAGTAACATACAGAAGAGACAGGAAAGACAAAGAAAGAATGATAATTTCAAATGTACTATGTTTATGTTTACATGCCATTATGTGTTCAATGTCATTATGTGTTCAATGTCATTATGTGTGTAATGTCATTATGTGTGTAATGTCATTATGTGTGTAATGTCATTATGTGTGTAATATCAGTATGTGTTCAATGTCATTATGTGTTCAATGTCATTATGTGTGTAATGTCATTATGTGTGTAATGTAGTGAATGATTCAATGTATTATTGGCC